>CM048038.1:597500-615000 GCA_026259375.1 Verasper variegatus | reverse complement strand
AGCAGATTCAGTCCAAAAATATCAGCGTGGCCTTGTGCTCGGGTCAAACGGATCATCTCGCTCTCAGTTTACTGTAAATCTGACGGTCGCGTTCCTAAAAATACAAACTGAGCCGGGATGAAACCGAACTTAAACGCAGTGACAGGAAGAATCAAGTACAGGAGAAATGCTAATGAGTTATTTTTTGCAGATGAGATAAAACGAGTTGTGGCGACTTGTCATCTTAGAGCTCGGTAAAGAAATTAATATTAATGTATCACGGAAAAAATAAAAGGGTCGGACTTCTGTCGTCTGCAGGAGGCGAGACGCAGAGAGCAGGTTTCTCTCCGGCGCTGCAGGGAGCCGCCCGACTGGTACACACACGATGAAGAGTCTGAAACCAGCACCGACAAATACGTCCACAGGTTTTTTTTATAGCTGCAACTGTCGGGATAATAAATCAGTTTAACATCGATCTGGAGGTCAGCCCCGCCCACACCAGTGGCGAGGGCGAGCGGCTGAAACGCCACAGTGGGAGGTCAGGTGATGTCCGATGTGGTGGAAATTTATATTTATACTATTAAATCAAACATACATGTAGCAGCCACGACTGTTTTATTAATTTATTGATTGTCTCATTCAAGGGGGACGTGAACTGAAAACCTGTTTTAGTGCTGAAATAATAAAATTTACATTCATTAGATTAAATTAGACATTAGGTTTGTTATTAAACCACCGAAATCTTTGGGGAATCGTAAAATGATGTGGATTCAAATGTGGTTCAACTCCTACTCACAAATATTTTAATTTAGGGCAAATTCATTTGTATTTAATCTGTTTGTAGAAAAGCACCTGTGCAGTGACAGTGGAGTCGAATGTTACTGTGGTGAAGCAGTGAGGGATGATGGGAGTTGTAGTCTTCTTCCTTCAGAGGTTTTTATCTGGAGCTGAATTCTCCTCAGAGGTTAAAAACCACCAGGATCTAAAAATGTATCGTAACAATGTGACTTCAAACCGGATAAAAAGTCACTTCTGACTTCGACAGACGAACAGACACGTGCACGAAGACGACGTACGAACACAGCTCAGCTACAGACTAACAGGTCTGGTTGATTTGAGATAATTTAATGTATAACAGTTTGATATTATAGATTTTTAACGATGCATCGTCTTCATATTGGATGATTTTTTTCAAGAACAATTCTCAGCTACAGATATAAAATAATAAGTAAATAACCAGGTTGTTAAATATTCTACATTTAACCAAAAAAAAACATAATTTCCAGGAAACTGCAGGAGAAATAAAACAATCTCTTTCATTAAAATCTGCAAAGTGTAATTTTGACATAACTTACTGAACGTCCTTAAAAACATCGGTTTCTGTTTCATGCCATCAATCATCTGGTGAAAGTAGGTGCCACTGTTTTTTTGGGCATCCCATATTTAGAGCGAAACACTTCAAAAGTAGAGAGTGTGTGTGTGTGTGTGTGTGTGTGTGTGTGTGTGTGTGTGTGTGTGTGTGTGTGTGTGTGTGTGTGTGTGTGTGTGTGTGTGTGTGTGTGTGTTTTATCACTGCGTACATTATTTAGATTTCTGTTTTCTTAAATCTCTAAGAAAGTCATTTTTATTCATGAAGAGAGAGAAGAATGCTTATTTCCTCATTAAAACCTGCAGCGTGTGTTTCTCAATTACTCAACACATGAGTGACCAGCGGCTCATCAGGTAAAACACTCTGATTTGCAGGAGCCCCCCCCCCCCCCATGTCTGGATGGTTAATTTGAACCGTGTTTCAAACCCTCATTTATCCAGAAGGAGCTCGCCGAGCACGCCCCCCTCCTCTTTTTCATCAGTGTCCTCATTGAAATTCATGCGTTTCCTCACGTTCACACCTGGGGGCCGGCCCCCGTAACACCACCGCTTCTCATACTCTCCTCTGTGGGGAGGACACCGCCCTTGCCCAAGAGAACTCCGGCACTATGTGCTAAGGCCGAGGAGGTGATCCACGTTTCCCCAGCTGGTCCAACCGCTCTCCAGACGAGAGGCGGTTTGTGATTGTGTTTGACGGCAGCTGAAGCAAAGTGAGGAGCTCAGCTGCTCCTCTAATGAACAGGTCAACACCGTGCGGCAAGAAAATCAAATTCCCCGATTCACCAGGAGCTCGTACAAATCTGCCAAATTCAAACTGTCACTTAAATATCTGTGTGTGTGTGAGCGGATCGAGGTTATACATCATTCTTTAGTTTGTCAGGTTTTAATTTTGTTAGATTTTCCAGAATTCACACACCACTCTTATTGTTTTGAGAACAAAAACATTTCTGAAAATCTCCATATATCTGCAGCTCCTTCGCCCGGTGATACCACAAAGCATTGTGGGACAAGTGGACATTTTGTGTACTCTTAATTGAACCAAACGTGGTAGAGTTTATCAGCTGAACAGGGAGTAGTTTGTGCTGAGACACTAAATCGATTGGAAGTGAGTTGATAATCTAATAATCATTGACGTCATAAAGGAAAGAATCTCTTTTCTGTTTTATGTCTCAGTCACTTGATGAAGTTTCAGATTCGACTTGAGGTCAAAAAACATTTGAAAGATGTTTTGAAGAAATAAGAGACGGATTCATTCAGAATGAAGATGTGAATTTATTGACTTGTCATGGACCTGAAGTTTTCTTAGCAAATAAAGAAACTGAATTATAAATAATTATAAACTGAATGAAAAACAGATCTCAGGACACTTCTCATTTTTTAATAATTAACCTAGATTACTATTATTTCATAAATTTTAATTTGAGTAAATCAAGTACCTGTCAAACATCAAATACATGACATCCCATAATGACTGTATATAAAGACGATCACTAAGAATAACAATAAATCATTAAATCTGCAGAAACGATGGTGTAATGAAATTCAGCCTCTTTTTGTAGCAGGACCCCCCCCCCCCGGTTTGGTGTCTAATGTTAAAGCTATTACTCTAATAACATTATAATTACACATCATTACTCAGCTCAGCTCGTTAGATTAAATAACATGATTCAGTGTGAACCCAAACATCAGGAACAGCTGCTCTTCAGAGAGAAAGAGGTGCACAGATGTTTTCAGCTCCTCCGCCTCCTGAACCTTCGTCAGACCTGAAGAGAAATGATAGAAAGATAGTTCATGTATGATAGATGTCATTTTTTGAATTATTCTGGAATAGAATTATAGTTTCTATCTTCATTTTGAACTGATTGAATTAGTCTCATCCTGCTTCCTGCTGCGCTCTAAATTTTAGATCCCCCCCCCCCCCCCCCCACACACACACACACACACACACACACACACACACACACACACACACAGTGTAAACAGTCGTTTCTTGGCTGCAGCCCTCCGAGACACACAAAAAGCTCAGTTTCAAACCAAGGAGCTTTTCTATTTAAGCAGCGTTTCCAAGAATCAAAATGTAGCTTTAGTCTGGTTCAGGTGGGAGCCGCGGGAGGAAGGAAGCAAGCAGCGGTTTCTTCTTGCATTGCAACAACATGGCTAAATAAAGTCGGATGTCCCCCAGTAGAGTGTGAACTGCGCTCGGGCCCAACCGGCTCTTTAATTCAAACAAGGATGTGAGGTCACTGCAGAGCTGCACCTTCAAATCCACTTGGTCCGGATCAGTCTCCTCAGTAGGTCTGATTTATATATTATCAAGAAACACTTGAACAAACCTCAGTGAGATAACTCTAAATCTGAGAGCCCGTAACCTTTGCTGGTGGTCATGTCTTTATTTATAGTGTGTGACTGTCACCTGACCTCGATCAGTGATGTCACCAGCAGGGTAACTGCCGGTATACAGTGAAAACAAAATGGCTGACTATCAGGCTGAATTCTTGGTTCTTTCCAGGGTATTTTTACCCAAATGTAAATCCAGCAGTCGTCCAGTGGTCATGAAGTCCTCAGAGAGCTGTGGTTGGACTTTATCTTCGAGGTCACGTCATTGTTCTTCTCTGTTTCTTCCCTGCTCTTTGTTTTTAAGTAGTGGAGCCGTGTTGTATAAGGACAGAGCAACGTGGGGACTTTATTCACACTGTCCCTTCAGTCTCAACAAAGCCCTGCTTCTGCCGAGGCGTCACAGCGAACCTGCTGAACGTGATACTCCCCGACGGAGGCTGCTTCGTCTCACATGAGAGAATCTGTTTCAGACGCAGGCGCTGAGGATGTTGCTCCACTTTCCAAACCGTCCCGTCCACCTTTAGGAAGGGAAGTTGTCGTGCAGACTTAAATAACGTCAGGGGAATCTAAGTTGCAGTTCCACAATCGATCGTGTAACCTGATCAGTTTCCTCTGGGTTCATCTGAGCTGCAGGAGCCTTGATTAGGACTCTGTCCGTCCACAGTTCAGGATTAAATGTGACTGTGCTGCTGGTTTGGAAGAGACGATCTTCATGTGTGAGAAACAATAGGAATAAAACAGCTGGTTCTTAGTGCCTCCACGTTATTCAGAGGTAAAGGAAATCAAAAGAAATGTTTACTTTATTAACTTCTACATATTAGGTTGTATTTTAGTTTTTCCGTCTCTTTGGAGATGTGCGTTCACTTCAGGTGTGATCGGGATCAGAGAACACGGTGACACCTGACATGTAAAATATGACTGGTCGACAAAAACCATTCATCAAACCTCTCGTAAACATTATCACCAAAGTTCAGTGAAGTCAGCAGCTCGTAGTTCACTGAGCAGAGCGAGTGTTGAGCTGTGATATGAGGAAACACAACCTGAGTGTGGAGCTGTGAGAGCAGCAGGACACCGTCCACCCTGCAGAGCGTCAGTGTTCTGCAGGTATTTGTCATAGTGACCTGTTTCTCCGTGTGCAGAGACAGAGAGAGAGAGAGAGTGTGTCTGTGTGTCTCTGTGTCTCTGTGTGTGTCTCTGTGTGTGTGTGTCTCTGTGTGTGTCTCTGTGTGTGTGTCTCTGTGTGTGTGTGTCTGTGTGTCTCTGTGTCTCTGTGTGTGTGTGTGTGTTTGTCTCTGTGTGTCTCTGTGTGTGTGTCTCTGTGTGTGTGTCTCTGTGTGTGTCTCTGTGTGTGTGTGTCTGTGTGTCTCTGTGTCTCTGTGTGTGTGTGTGTGTTTGTCTCTGTGTGTCTCTGTGTGTGTGTCTCTGTGTGTGTGTCTCTGTGTGTGTCTCTGTGTGTGTGTCTCTGTGTGTGTCTCTGTGTGTCTCTGTGTGTGTGTGTGTGTGTGTGTGTGTGTGTGTGTGTGTGTGTGTGTGTGTGTGTGTGTGTATGTGTGTGTGTCTCTGTGTGTGTCTCTGTGTGTGTGTCTGTGTTTGTCTCTGTGTGTCTCTGTGTGTGTCTCTGTGTGTGTGTGTCTCTGTGTGTGTCTCTGTGTGTGTGTGTCTCTGTGTATGTGTCTCTCTGTGTGTGTGTCTCTGTGTGTGTGTCTCTGTGTGTCTCTGTGTGTGTCTCTGTGTGTGTGTGTCTCTGTGTGTGTCTCTGTGTGTGTGTGTCTCTGTGTGTGTGTCTCTCTGTGTGTGTGTCTCTGTGTGTGTGTCTCTGTGTGTCTCTGTGTGTGTCTCTCTGTGTGTGTGTCTCTGTGTGTGTGTGTCTCTGTGTGTGTGTCTCTCTGTGTGTGTGTCTCTGTGTGTGTGTCTCTGTGTGTCTCTGTGTGTGTCTCTCTGTGTGTGTGTCTCTGTGTGTGTGTGTCTCTGTGTGTGTGTCTCTCTGTGTGTGTGTCTCTGTGTGTGTGTCTCTGTGTGTGTGTCTCTGTGTGTCTCTGTGTGTGTCTCTGTGTGTGTGGAGACGAGCCCCTGCTGTTTGCCACCTAACTTCCACATTAATATTTCCCACTGAGCTTGTGCACGTTTCAGGTTGTGAGTCTCTGGATAAAGAGTCGTTGAAACGCACAGTGGGTCAGAGCAGGACACTGTCAGAGGAAGTTCAACCTTTTCAAAATAAGAGCACATTTAGAAAGAAGGAAGTTGTCTCTTCCTTGGACGAGGAAATGTTTGTCGACTGCGACGTCATCGTTGGTCACATCTGTTTCTCAAAAACAAGAACTTTGGCAAACACACGTTCACCTATCTGCTTATTTAAAACAAATATTACTATTCATAATAATAATATTATATATTATATTACTATATTATTAAAGTTTTTTCTCATTACATTACCACTTAATTCTTGTAAAAGTATAACTTTACTTCCTTGTTAAATTACGACTTCATTCTCCATCTATTCTTGTAATTTCTTTCATTAAATTACAACTTAATTCACGTAATTCTACGACTTTATTCTCGTATTATTATGACATTCTAGACTCATGTATTTCCGTCCTATGGCCCAATGCTGCCCGTGTGTAGGATCCGTTCTTAGATTCGTCATAAACACGATGAAAAAGGACGAGTTTCGTTTCAAAGAACTTGAACACAAATGTATTTGTATACGTCTTTGTCATTTTTAAACCATTAGACTGTTTATATACTGTGCAAATGTTACTGGAAAGATGACAAATGTAAACTTGGAACAAAAACCATAACACAAACATGATTCTTCCTTGACTGTGTTTGAGTCTGTGTGAAGTTTTCAGACTGGAGACATGAGGAGGTGTCAACTTGGGCAGAGAGCAGCCGACTCAGGCTCGTTAGTTTCCTTCTTTACTTTTTAATGTGGTAGAAAATTCCACGTTTTGGTGAAGTGCAGACAAGGCGTGAACCTCGGGGACTATTTTTAGCCAGCGGCGGCGCAGGGCTTGCACCATCCTGCCATTTCTCTGCCTGACTCATCACCATGACAGGAAATGAACTTCTGTCTTTCTCCACCGGTCACAGCAGCAGATGGTTTTTCAAATCCACCAGCCATCCTTTGCTCTCTAGCTAGCCAAATTAATTTCATTTAAATGAAGAACATGCAGACCTCTGAAACGCTCGGTTTCTTGCCAAAATAACAAAATCACCAGGAGCAGCAGCGGAGCAGGGAAATCAGACAGATGAAACCAGAGTGAACCGATGTTGCCTGGTGGTGAAATCACTTAATGCTCAACAGAAGGCAGATGATGTGGTTCTGTTGGCAGCGTCAGAGCGCGACCTCCAGCGAGCACGGAGGCGGTCGGTAGCTGAGTGTGAAGCAGCCAGGAGGAGAGTCGGAACATCCAATTCTGAGGTCCGGGTAATTTGCTGAAAAACGGTCTTCACGTATCTGATTCTTGAGCGAGGAGCGAGACATCGATGAATCACTTTGGCATCAGAGCTAATGCAGAAGTTGTGCCGTAGTGGTGAAGGTAAAACTTTCGATTGACCAGCCGACCGGCGTTCCCACATTCAATGGGATTTTCATCAGCAGGGGGATCAGGCTCAGAGCTCAACGTTGAGTCACTGGTTCGAGCATCTGATCCAGATCCTTCTGGGCTCCTTCCAATGGAGGTTTTCCCGACACTGGGAGGAGACCCCGGGTTAGACCCAGGAGCCACTGGAGCGATTAGATTAGCCATCAGGTCTGGGAACGCCCCAGCATCCCCAAACGAGCAGGAACATACTGGTGGGGACTGGGACCTGGAATGATGAACCTGCCGTGATCTGACCCTGGATAGGTGGAAGAAAATGGATGGAAGGAGAAGCCACTGCTTCGAATCCAAAACAAATCAAGCAACCTTCTACTTTGATGCTCCACTTAAATTTCACCATTGTGCATTTAATTGATATATTTCTGCCTCTTTTTGTGTTCCAGTCGTCAGTTAATGAAAGTTAATGAATCTCGATCGGGTAAAGAAAGCTCGAGCATTCAGAATTAGACAGAATAAACTCAAATAACAGAACTCTGGCTAGGATTATAAATGTTCAACATATTAAACTGATCCTTTCAATTAGGATGTATTCCAACTATTGTTTCCATTCTTTTGTAAAGAATTGTAAAAACTCTGGTTCCTGTATTTATTTGGGGTTTGTAATGTTTTCTTGAGACTCTGCAGTCTGGTTATAACTGTTGCACTAATTCAGATTCATCTCGAGCAGTAATCTCTCACTGTTTTAATGTGACCTATAATACTGTCATTGGACATATTCAGGTATTATTGAGGCTCTGAAGGAAATTTGTCCCGACATTTAGTGAAGATAAAAAAATGATGAATCGGCAGAGGAACAGAATTTGAAGGTCTGAGTGAGGACTCCTCGGTCTGTGACCAGCTTATAAAACTGTTCTTCATCATTTCAATCCTCTTCCTCCCGTCTCCTCACAACTGAAATGACCTTGCCACTCCAGTCAGAGCAGAACAGTCGCTCTCCTCCGAGTGTCGGCGGCTGAAAATTCATCTGTTCAAGAAGTACCCTCACATCTGCCTCTTCCTCCTCCTCAGTCTTCCTCCCTTCTCCAGTTTCTGCTCCTCTCCTTCACCTCCCTCATCTCAGCTTCCTGTCTTTCTCTCTTTTTCACTGTTTTGTGACTTTCACTCTTGACATTTGTTCTAAAACCTTGATTTCAATGGTTCAAGCTGGATTTAAATAGTTAGTTGATGACGATGAGGCTGAAGCCCACAGTCTCTTCCTGATTGTCAGTCACATGACTCCCAGCAGTGATGGCAGAGCATTTGGTTTTGACACCTTGTGAATTAACGGTAACGAAGCAAACGGATGTGCAGTTGGTGCCGATCAGGTTCTGGTCCAGCTTCTCTGGGTTTTGCTCGGTTCCCCTCCCTAATGAGAGATGGGTCCGGTACAGGTAGAGTATTTCTGGGTGTGTCCGGGTTCGGGCACAAATGTTGGCACCGTGATGCAGATGGTTTGTGGTGATGAGCTGAAACACTCGTCTGGACCGAGATGGTTTTAGTTTTAGAAGCTGTGAAGATAATTGAAAGGTTTGAATGTTTGATGAAGTGAAGGAATCGAATCCGCTCTGCCATTGTGATTCCTGTCTTCTTCTCTGGAATGAATTTCTGCTCGGATACCTTTCCCCGAGGTTTTCAAGCATTCACATCTGCCCCCCCCCACCCCCCCTCCACCCACCCCCAACTCCTGCTCCTCCACTCCTCCTTATTTTCCCACAGTTCCCTGCTTCACCTATTGAACTCAGGCACCAGCCCAGGAGTGGAGCAGGGGAACGGCAGGAATGTGGCTCCCAGTTTGAGCTCAAAACAAGGAAGGCAATGCTCCAATGGCCCGCCTCCTGGGAGTCAGAGCTGCGTTCTCATTGGCTGAGTGCTGTAGGCTGACCACAGATATGCTGTCCTCATTGGCTGTTTTTGCATCTTCTTCCCCTGCTGCACCCCAGCCAATCAGAGCTTGCTATTAAAGTGTGTGTGTGTGTGTGTGTGTGTGTGTGTGTGTGTGTGTGTGTGTGTGTGTGTGTGTGTGTGTGTGTGTGTGTGTGTGTGTGTGTGTGTGTGTGTGTGTGTGTGTGTGTGTGTGTGTCATCACTCTGATCCTTACCGACAGCACCGTCTTGAGTCTTGCCTGGTTTCACCAACAGCATTGTGGGATAATTATTCCTCAGCTCATGGACACTGCTCTACATTAGCTCCTGTTAGCTTCTGTGCAGCCACATTAAAGCTGTCGCACTGCACATTAGCATCGCTGCATTATTGCCATAATAAAAAAAGCATCGTTAAACTATACGAGGCAGGAGATATTGTTGTTGTGATTCCTCTGTTCTGTGCAGCGCCGCCTCGAAACCAGGCCGGATGAGCGGCTATAGGCCAACACGGCTATTATTAGACCTCATCCTACAGGGGAGCATGATAAAGATAAGTCAGGTCAGTCGGCTGTGTCATCTGGGACGCCGGCTGCTTTTTGATGTCACAATGCAGAGACTGTTCCAGGGTTTGTACCGGGGGGGGGGGGGGGGGGTAAGCTGGGAAACCAGATCCATCAGCGAGAGGAGAAGCTTTGACGAGACGAGGTCAAGGTTCGGAGAGAAAGTGTGAAACACAGAATATCACGGAGTCTCCTCCTGCGGGTCTCATGTGCATGTTTGGATTGGCAAGAGTCCACTCCTGTTTCGATTCCAGTTTATTTATTGCATAAAAATTAAATTACAGACGGGTTATTCATTTCTCGTTTCTCAGCAACAGAGTCTCAAAGGTATCAGAGAGGAGTCAGAGAGTCTGACGGGTCTGAAGAAAAACTTCTGCAGCACATTTTATTCAAATGTAAGAATTTAGCGTAATGACTAATAGGATAGGATTCACTTTTTTATTAACATGGAGTTAATAATTCTTCATAATCCACAGGGACCACAGGGATTGCATCATTTTATTTTTCAGTGGTACATTTTTAACCATGACTCGATATGTCATGAACATGAACCCCGACCCCCGGGTCAATGCAGTAATGCACTTTGCCAATAACCAGAAGAATGAGTGAATGAGTCTCTCTCTCTTTGTGCATTTGAATTATTCAAATGTACGAGTCATTTATTAGTTTTTACTTGTTTTAGGGACACTGATTCATTTATAAGATATTCTTAATATCGATGGATTAAACATTTTCCAAACCAGGGAGTTCAGGTGATCAGCTGTTTGGAGAAACATCACCTGATGATCTGGGCCTTTGAGCGTAATGCTTCACTTCCTGCAGTCGTGTCGGCTAAATGTCACGCGTGTACACGTCATGTCGTTGTTTAGAAATAAATATGTTTTATCGTTTTATTTTTGCATGATTGTAAACTAAAGATTCAAATCACAGGTTTTAGTTTTCTCTTTATCTCTCAGCAACATAAAACCAATTTTAAATTTATTGAAGAAATATTATTTCACATTTCCATTTTAAAAGATATTTTGACTTGATTGATTTCTGTCAACAAATGAAACCTTGCTGGAGACTATTTTTAGCTCCAGCTCACTCCCATCAGCCCCGTTGCATCCTGGCCTCGTCATCTCCTCCCTGAAGACGATAAACATGTTGAACGTCTCTTTACCATCTGCCTTTCACGCCTCGCACCATCTGGCCACGGGCGGGAAAACAGAATGAACACTTGCAAATTTAAACTTTAGTCAGAACACGCTCCTGCGGGGAAACGCTTTAAGAGCGACGACGTGTTTAGGTTCACTCACCGATGACGCTTGGTGCCGACGGGCGAAGCTTGAATCTCAGGTTGGTGAACGAACAGACTCTGAAACATCAACTAACAACTGTTCTCAACCTGAAGTGAAGACGAGTGGATGAAGGTGGGAAGTGAACTCACTGATGCTGCAGAGGAAGAAAACTTCTGACTTTGGTGAATACGAGTATTTGCTCTTGCGCCATCATCGGGCCACATTTAAAATTAGTCCCACAATTTGGTTTATGAACAAACACTCGTAAAACCAATGAAATCCTCGTCAGCCTTAGCTGCTGCTAACTAGCAAGTGTTAGCATGCTAACATGCTAAATATAGATGTTGATGCTGCAGTGACAGTAAAGTGGAGCCGTGGACTCAAGGTCCCACCCACACATGCTCTGGACCAATCAGGAGTCCGTCTCAGCCGTCAATCATGACGTCTCAGCCTGTTTTTATATCAAATAACTAACAAAAACCAGACTGATCAGAATATCAGAGACCGGCTGATGGAGGCTGATGGAGGCTGATGGTTTCATCAGTAAATAACGTGTCAACACATTCTTCTCCGGCTCGTCTCTGTACAGTAGAGTTCGAGCCCTGGGCGGTTTCAAACGGTGAGAAGTTGCCGGACTTGGAAGCCGACTGGAGTTCGGCAGCGGTCGGATCAGGTTTCTCTTTTCCTGGTGGGGCAGAGAGGTATTTGGTTGGAGCCCGGCTCCTCCACTCATCTGCATCTTATTTGAATTTCCTGCTTGCATAATTCCTGGGTTAATGGGGAACGGCTCGGCACTGCCACAGCTGTTTTGCCTTTCCTGCCTGGCGAGAGCGGCGCTCACACAGCGAGGGGGGGGTGGTGTTCAAAAAGAGAAAAAAAATCTGCAAGTCATGTGGTGCAAAAATACAGTACAAACAATGTGTGATCCCCGAGGAGGAGGAGGAGGAGCAGCAGGAGGAGGAGCAGCAGCAGAGTCAAACATCCATCCACTCCCAGCACCACACCCCCTCAGCAGAGCCACACTGAGCATGTTCAGACTCCTCCTCCCCCTCCTCACCCACTGCTCGTCTCTGCTGTAATTGGTCGGTAACAGCCTCTCGGGCAGCACCACATTGCACCAGACGGACTTCACCCAGCCGCATTAGTCTGCTTACACATTCACAGGCCTATTAGAGGCTGTTTGTTCCCTCATTAGTCGGCCCGAGCTGGAGTTTGAGCCCCGCCACAGCTGCCATAACCACTGTAAGAACGCCAAGTGTGCCGGAATGCGTGGCGGTGACGTCGCTGACAGGTGACTTGGTTTCCCTGGTCGGCTGAGACCTGAGGCTCGGTTTGTTCTGAGCTCCTGGTTTTTAGATGCTCTGTTCTAAAGGTCTAAAAACCTCTCAGCTCCAGGGCCAAATAATTATAATAAGGTTATTTAATTCAGTTGCTGAATGTGTTTTATCCTTGTGTCAGTCGGTTGCACGTCTGTGGATTGAATTTGACTTTAAATGGGTTTTATGATGTGATTTATATTCTTTTTACTCTCAATCAGAAACCATTAAGCCATTAACAGATTTGTAAAGCGTTGATGCTCTTCTTCTTTTGGCTCATGTTAAAGCTCCAGGTGACAAAGACCAAAGTTCTTCCCTCACAGCGTCTACGTCATGTAACGTGCACGTCTACGTGCAAGTTCAGCTTGAACGGCCACTGCACACCCGACACCATAGTTACCGTGGTTACAGGGATGTTAACAGCTGATCAGGAAGCTATTTCCTAACACACGCTAACCTTTAATTGATTGATTGGTGAAGTGATCGGCTTTTTATCTGGGTTCCTCCTCCCACAGTCTAAACACATGTAGATTAACTGGAGTCTTTGTCTCTGTGTGTTGAACCTGTGATACACTGACGAGCCCCGCCTCTCACCCGCCTGTCACCCAATGTCTGCTGGGATCTGCTGCCTCCAGCCCCCCCCCATGGCCCTCAACTGATAAACTGCAAAAATAATGTAGATAATAGATGGATTATACTGTTAAATTCAAACAAAGGAACTGTTCATCCTGCAGTGTGTGTGTGTGTGTGTGTGTGTGTGTTTGAGTTTGTGTGCGTGTGTGTTTGTGAGTTTGTGTGTGTACATGTGTGTGTGTTTGATGGTGAGCTCGGGCACACCTGCACAGCTGTAATACAATCAATGAAATCTTATTAGATGTTTTCACTCTGTGTGTGTGTGTGTGTGTGTGTGTGTGTGTGTGTGTGTGTGTGTGTGTGTGTGTGTGTGTGTGTGTGTGTGTGTGTGTGTGTGTGTGTGTGTCTCTCTGTTTTATTACTTTCTCAGCTGGTGGGGCAGACGCACCCCCCCCCCCCCCCAGTCTTTATTCAGCCCGTGGTCTTTGTCCCGTCGTGTTATGAGCTCGGTCGAGCACCGGTCATCCCGACATATTGAGTCGTCTCCAACAGCAGATCTGTGGCATCCTGCATCAATAACAGATCAGTAATGAAACGTGTCTGAAGCCGCTCATTGTCGCTTGTTGACCTTTGCATTGAGGTTAAATCAGGTGTGAAAACACACAACACACCTGGATTCTTTAAGCTACTTTTTAATTCTGATATTTTCTTAAATTCTCAGAGAATAATTCATGGATCTTGATTTAAAAACCCTGATATTTGAGTGCGTGTGATTTGGGGCAGATCCAAATAAAAATCCAGATCCTGTGGATTTAATTGTGGTTTCATAAGAAGTCTGTTGGCGTCGGTACGTGCTCCACTCAGTACATTCTAGTTTTATAATAGATTTAAGAAAGAAGCATTATACTAAATACAATCTATTTTGGTTTTTCAAAACAAAACTATTAACCTCATTGGGATGACCTGATTAATTGAAGTTTCAAGTCCCCATGAAATTAAATCCATGTCTCCAGGTTGAATCCTGTGTCTCTGGGTTAACTCTTTGTTTCTCTCTTGTTATAAAACCAACATCCTGGTATTTTTAATAATCTAAATCTTTTCTCTTCCTGTAAAACATTTGAAACAGTGATGACTCGTCCTCTTCTCAGGGACGATGAACTTCCTCCAAAGCTTCAGGTCTTCACCAGTCTTACTTTAATATAAATCCACTTTTTACATGTTCACATGCTCAGTACTGAAGCTAATGGGCATCAAACGGTAAAGAGTGTAAGACAAGCTTCCTTTTATAATGTAATATTAATATAAATAATATTGAGCTGAGAAGAGGTCGCAGTTAAATATTAAGAGTCAGTTGATATAAAAGATCTTAGCTTTCTGGGGGCAATGCTGATTCTAATGTTAACTAACTATGAATCAAAAGAAAAGAGAAGTTAAACCATATAAAGACCGTACAGAAGATAATATAGAACATTAACATAAAATGTAAAATAATTGCACATCTTCTGTTAATTCTATAAAATATAAATATCGGTTGATGTCTGTGGAAGTCTCCTCATTCAACAGTTAAATCTGAACCGGGAACAGCACGTCCTGCTGCTCTTGAGCAAGGCAGGAAGGAGCGTAGTTCCCTGGACGAGGCCTCGTTCCGTCTCACGTCGTGATCTGTGTCTGGAGCATCAGCTCAGTCCCTCTCACTCGTTGTCTCGCTGCATGTCGCTGTTGTTGTGTGGAAATCCCCACAGTTCCACTAATGTGTTGACATTAAGCCAAAAAACAAGCAGGCAGTTTATTCAGTTCCTCTGGTTCAACATTTTATCACCCAGCAGTGACGCCTTGAACTAAATTGATTTAAAAGTAAAATTTTGAGGTAAAAATACTGTTAAATTTTAACTGTGCATAAAAAAGGAGAATATCTGGATGAGAAAGATTCATGAGCAACTGTAGAGAGTGATGCCCTCCGGCTGTTGGCTGTAGGTCAAGTCAAATGGGTTTTTATTATACAGATCCAATGTGTGTTATGAACTCTTTGGAGCAATGGGTCAGTAATGAATTCATGCAGCTACGAACCAAACTAACCAAACAAACCGGTACAGTTCACAACACAAGACGAGGAAGCTGCTTCTCAGAAATACAGTTTGTCACAAGCGTCTTGATCTGTTGCCATAAGCTGGAGGTCGGAAGCCAACTGCTCTGGTTCTCTGCATTTATTAAGTTACTTCATTATTCTATATTCTTTATATTGGGAAGAAACCAAACCTTAAGTAAATGTGGAGAAATGTCCAGCGTAAAGAAGCTGGAATCAGAAAATCTTCTGATAGTAATGATTGTCTTCAACAATTCAGTCCAGTTCTTCAGTTCCTCTGAGGTTCGATTCCCACGTCACAGTAAAGCAGGCGGAGCTGTGAACCCCGACAGAACCGCTGTTAGAAAACCTGAGATCTGCAACAGTCGGGTCTATAGCTTCCACGCGCTGGCGACAGATGAAGGTGTGTCCGTCGGGAAGGGGACTTCTTGTTTTCTACGACATGTGATGATGCTCAGTGGATTTATCCCCCAGCTTTAGTTTTGAGGCATCTGATCGAGGACATTCAGCGAACTGTCTGACTCCAGATTTGGCTCCTTTCAATTTCTCACTCATCCCAAAAGTAAGATATAAGCTGCAGGGTCATGGTGGTGCCCCGGTGGAGATCCAGCACACGTCACATGTGCTGATTTATAGGTTTACAGAGCGTGTTGGAAGCGTGTTGGAGCATGGCAGGAGCGCACAGAGCCAAGTATCGCTGCTCAAGGTGAATACTCTTTTAATATCCAAATTATAATAGGATGCAGCTTTTGCATTATTAAAAACTTTATTTGCCTTTAGAGATAAGCAGTCATTCAGTTTTATTGTTTGATGTTCAGGTTTTCATGATTGAAATTGCCAGCAGGGATGAATAATCGGTTGGTGTGTGCATCCACTAAAGATTCTCACAGGAACAACAGAGGTAAACTCCCTCAGGAGGTTCTGATGCTGCCGCGAGTCCCAGGAGATGATTCCCTGTGGGTTCAGTGGGGGGGGCAGCTCGTCCAGCCTGACGGACTCGTTCAGAACACAGCGGCGTGGCCACGTCTCTGTGAAAGCTCTTTACTTCACACTGGTCCTTCGTCTCTGCTTCGGGCCGACTCGGACACTGAGTGTTGCTCTTCGCTGAATTAGGAATCAGAGCAGACGGATTAAGAAAATCTGTAACTTGATATCACTGTGTCTCCTCTTGGGATTAAAGGGGACATATGTTTGGTATTCTTCATCATGCAGAGCCAGACGTTACACAACAGTCTTCATCATCACCTCATAACGATCTGACCTCCGAGAGGAAAGTCTGTGCAGAGCCGTTTTAAAGATTCACTCCCCGATTCAACAAGACAGGAAATGTGCCGTGAAACCACGGCTGATAGTAAGAGGCCGAAAGAACCTCTCTGACATTTTGTTTCTGTGAAAGGCTCATTGGTTCATTGCTAATTAAACAGTTCTGATAAGTGGAGCTGTAACGATTTTGAAAAACTGGAATCGGGGAAATAGTGTTTTACATCCTCCAGCGCTGCAGCCTCAGCTCCGTATTCTGTCAACACAAACAACAATCAGTGTTTGAATAGACCTGACTGATTAGCTCAGGTCGGACAGACAGACACACAGACACCCCCTCACCGCCGCCACTTAAGGAGAAAACCCACACAGCTATTTAAGTACGGCTCATTTGCATGTTTTGTAAGCACTAATTAAGATATGCAAAATATCGAGATGAGTGCCGCCAGTCTAAAAATATTTTTCAAGCAGCTGTCAGTGTAGAGGTATGGACAGGAAAATAGATTGAGGCCACGTCCTCCGCTGTCGCATCAATCTGAGGCTTCCTGCGTCAGCGTGGCCTCGGCAGGAAGCGCAGGACGTACAGGAATATGTCTCTGTGACTTTGGCTCTAAGATATTAATACAGGAGAGAGAGAGAGAGAGGGGGACGGACGGACCTCACATATGATGCAAAGGGACTGCAAGACGTGCAACACAGTCTGTACACATGAAGACAGGAGAGGACAAACTATGAATGAATTGTCTGTGAATTGTCTGTGATCATCAAGGGTCAGTTGAACATAAGTAAATAGATGAAATGAAAGTCGTCCTCAGTCCTCTGCTCCTGTGAAGTAGTTCCAGGGACAAAGGTTCACAGGGAGGTGACTCTTGAGGTGAAACTAAGTTTCTGTTGAATCAGGTGAAGCCGATCAGACTGTTCCACAGGTGACAGCTGATCATGAGTCGTCCATCCGTCCGTCCTTCCGTCCCATTCATGAGAACGTCTCAAAGCTTTTCTTGGTCCTTGTACCTCTTGAACATAATGTCTCCAATCTGCCTTGAGGGACTTTGGAGCAGTTGCCACTTGGGCTCTAAGATGAATTGATTAGATTTCAAAGGTCAAAGGTCACGGTGACCTCATGTTATTGTGAATCAAATATGTACGAACAATGTTGATGATTAAAGTTTCTAAGACCAAAAAAACTAAAATGTGTAATTTATGCCAAATATATATTTAAAAAATTGTTTTTACTGAACTGAAACTGAAACTATACAAATATTCAGTGGGAGGTTTATGTAGTTGTGTAGTGACAATGAACT
>CM048038.1:547500-595000 GCA_026259375.1 Verasper variegatus | reverse complement strand
GCACAGTTATCGCAGGAGGAGGTGGAGCCTCTCGACGAGCCCCACCCAAACCAGTGAAGAAGCTCCTCCCCTCTGAGGAAGTGCAGTAAGTCCCATGTTTATTATTTTAGTCGTGTGCGGGATGTTCCATTGCACTGCTTTGATTTTGAAATCTGCTCAGAGCAGTGCAGGCTGTGTTGAGGTTCTTCAGGATTCCTCTGAACTTCTGTAGTTTCTGTTCACGTCATGTTTCTGGAGGAAAAAACATCTTCATCCATCTTTGACTCGCTCAGATTGAACCACATGGAAGAGAGTTAGTGTCACAGCTCCTGGTGGGCAGAGAGGTTCCTGGACTCAGTACTGGTTCCTGGACTTTGTGTTTTTACAGTTTCTGTCTGTGAGTTTAGACGATTGAAGGAAATCTGTTGAATTAAATGAATATCAGCTCATATCTCACTGTTGTATTTCTGAAACTGAAATATCAGTATCGTCTTCTGGAATAGAAATCCTGAAGGGGGGGTGTCTACTTGTCAAATCTTCCGATGAAGGTTTTACTTTCATCTTTCACCAAATACTAATAGAATAGGTGATAATAGAGATATTTGTTAGTTGGAGTCTCGTCTGTTTTCTGTGACACCAACACAACAGAGATTCTTTCCTCATCGTCTCATCACTGAAATTCAATCTGTTGAATAAAACTCAGTCTTCAACTTTTACATATTTACAAAGAAAAGCAATCATCAGAAATTAATGATGAATCCTGCTCGTGCATTAATTAACTGTTTTAAACTTGTGAGTAAAAAAAGATGTTCAGGGTTTTAGTTCAGTGACACGTCGGCTTTTCAAACTAAAGAGTGAAAACTGTCAAATAAATCTACAGCGAATCCCAGAGATTTGTTCAGAACCTCAGTCGACAGCGATGAGTCAGAGTCAGATTCTGATCAGACGCCTCAGAGGAGAAAATCCAGGAGGACAGAGGATGGTATATTTACTCAAAGATGAAATGACAGTACGTGATTAAAAGAAACTAAAAGTCCAGAGTGACGTGTTTGCTTTGAAGAGAATTCTGAAATAAGAGCAAACCTGAATGGAAACAGAGCGGGTCGTCTCCACAGGTGTTTCTCCTGCGTCTACAGAAACCACACACGGGTGCTGGGTTCGGTCACGTCCATTCCTTCAGGAAGAGGAAAGTTAAAAGGGAGATCACAGCCTCTTGTCTCTGGAGTCGTTTGTCTCTTCAGGAAGTAAAACAAAAAAAAAGGATTCGACGAAACTCAAAACCTCAAGATGACTTTCAGGTTTCCTGAATTCCTGAATTCATCTACGTAGTTTCTATGTTTTCACTCCACACCTAGGACGTTAGTTTCCAGAGGGCCAACTTGTTCATTTTTTTCATTTTTTGGTTAGTCATAATTTACCTTCATGTAAAAGATTTGTAGGAGTAGGAGAAGTAGACATTGTGGAGGTGAAGAGCGGAAACAGGGATCGTAGGCTGAGAAAAGGTCAAAACACCTTCTGGACAGGAAGTGGCTGCAGGACAACGTCAGAGAGACGTTTCATAAAAGATTTGACATTTGATTTTTCAAATTTTAAACCGAGGACTGGTTGTCTGGAGATTGTCCCCAGAGTCGAGAAGTGTGGGCGGGGAAGAGCGAGTTTGAGAGAAGAGGGAGTGGAGACGGGGAAAAAACAGTAACAAGGATCGAATGATTCCCACAGAACCAAGAAAACGAGTTTGAATTTGATACTTGAGCAAAAGAAAAGAGAGAACGACTAATGGAAGAGACACATACGTCCAACTGTAAACACACAGAGAGACGGGGGGGGGGGGGTCCTCAGCTGGATCCAACATGTGCGGTTCAGCAGGTTCATGCAGTAACAGACCAGACACGACAGCGGCGGCAGCCTCTGGTGTCTCCGCCGCTCTAAGCTGACCCACCTCCCAGCTCCACGCCGCTGGAGCCGGTGCCAGTAGAGGGCGCTGCAGTTTGAGTTAACACAAAAAGTCCTGGTGACCACATCTGGAGCCGGGATGGAGTTCTGCAGAATGTCACAATGAAATAAAACCGTAAACGTAATGACGACCACAGGAAATATCTGGATCCCTTCACCTGCAGTTCTTTGTTCTTCTTTTAGAGAGAATACTTCTCGGTGGCAGCCATCTTGCTTCACTTGCCCTCTTCTGTCAGTCATTGTGTTGGACCTGCCCCCAGGTTAGATACACGGTCCTCATTGGTCCATTTGCAGGATGGAAACGTGGAGCTGTCTCACAGAACCAACAGTCACCAGTTTAATGTGAAGCCACGTGTTTGGAACGCCAGGCTCAAACCATCACGGTGCCCCTGCCTGTCTGACTTCTACTGCATACCTCCATCATGTGATGTGGGATTTCTGTCTAAATCCAGACACTTGGAAAAGCTGTGTTCTTTACCCTCTGTGCTCGTATAGGAGCTTTTCACTCTGCACCAGTCTGAGGACTCACTGGTGCAGAAAACCTGGCCGACCGAAGCCAAATTTACCAGAGCTTGGCTGCTGTCCAGTCAGCGTTTCCAGTGTTTTCCTGGGCCACAGCCAGCCTGCGGGCGGGTGCCAGCCCCGCTGGGTGCCCGGGAAGGTTTATTTTCACGGCCCTTCTGCTTTATTGAATGGGCTGCGTGTAGCTCAAGGGGCGGAGCACCACGCTAACACTGCGGGGTGACGGGGGCAGTTTGCACATGGGTCATCCTCGCTAAAAATATTTGCAAGCTGAAGCTCTGCACCTGATCGTGTGGTGGATGTTCTCTCTCTCGCTCAGAGACTTTCCTCAGTGTTCACGCTGAGCGAGTGTTGTGACCCTCGAGCTTTGAAACCTGATTAAACCTCCTGTATAATTAAAAAAGAATCAGGAAAACATTGTTTTCTCCTTCGCTGAATTATTATCAGATTTGACTTTCACATGTTTTCATACGAGTCCTGATTTTGTGAAGATGTCAAATATTTAACGTGTCCGGACGATTAAATGTGTGAATATTTGTGTTAAGTCTCATTATTAATTGTGGAAAACAAAGGCTGCAGGATTAATGTGATGCCCTAATGTTGTGTCACTCTCTGATCACACTGTTGCTGATAAAATGGCCATCTGTTACCTCCAAGTGCTGCTGTTGTAGTCATTAAATCTCCGGCAGTGGTAGTGGCGGCCGTGTTGGCGGCGGCGGTGGCAGCGGTGGCGTTGTTATTGTTGCAGGAAGCGAGCAGAGATCTGTGGTGGGAGCGTGAGGAGCAGTGCAGGTGCCGGGTGAGGGCTGATGGGAAATCTCCACAACTGTGGTGGAGGCATCGACTATGTGGGAGAGAATGACTCACACACACACACACACACACACACACACACACACACACACACACACACACACACACACACTCACACACACTCACACACCTGTGGAGGAGTGTGTGTGGGCCGCTCGCTCTCACTGAGCTGCAGTATTAAACTGTAACCACCTTCCTGCTGCTGAACTGCTCCACAACACGTCTTTTCTGTTGTTTCCCACCGACACTCGAGCTCAGGAGCTTTGACTCAGAGTCACAGCTTCAACTGTCACAATCAGCTCCAGCAGGTTGACGAGTGAAGCTGAACTGGGATCAGTCAGAAACCTGATCAGATGTGTTTACTGCTGCTGAGTCCCAGCCCAAAGGTTCCGGTGCGTTCTTCAGGACTACCCCCCCACCCAGGGACAACCCAGAGCGGTATGTAGATCCTGGTTCCTGTGGTGGAAACAGTTCCTGTGAAGGTTCCAGGGGAAACGTCCTGCTGTTGAAGAAAACTTCCCAGAATTAGTGAATAAACGACGACAACACTTTTATTGAGATAATGTTGCCGTGACGATCAAACTAAAACATGGAAACTTTATCTGTGACACTGTTTGTTACTGTCGGAGGATAATGATGAATGAGAGGCCCGTTTGAGAAGCTTCTCTTCAACACTAGAAATGAATCTTTCTACTTATCGCTTTTCATATTCAAGAGTCTTCAACTTCAAACATTCTCCGATTTGTCAGACTTTAATCATCTCGAGCTCTGGACCTTTTCACTGAGTCCTTCTCCGGCCCAGAGATGCTCAGGGTTTTCGTCCATAAAAGAAGAGGAGGTTCACGATTTAAAGAACTCCAGACTCATTTTGTTTCTGAACGCACCCTCTCTCCTCGTCCTCATCCTCTTAGCTCGATAAACACTTTATCCAGCTCCACGTAATTGAGGCCACGATGAACTCAAGTGTTTTTCAGAGTAATGAGTGTTCTAGTCTGGAAGGTAACTCACCCACCAACACATCTGTTCACTTCTGTTAAGAGCCACTCAGGAGAAATTCCCTCAAAAATAAAAATGAGAAATTACAATTAATTCTCTAATGGATATTTTTTCAGCGGGGGGGAAGCTGCAGATTTAACATGTTTTAAGAGGAAATGAAGATTTTAAAAGTAACTAATCAAATACAGTGGGAGAAGATTGTGTTGGAAACTGAGCGAAGGGAAACAGACGAACGCTCCCTGATGACCTGAGTTTAACGAGTCTACCGATATGATGGATTTTCATCCACGTGTCATAAATCATACAAACTTGTGGAAGAAAAAATCATTTCAGGAACGAGGAGACAGAAGTTTGACAACTTTGTAAAAAGGTTTTACAGGACATGGCTTTGTCCTCGTCACCAGATCATTCTGATGATCGGATTATTTCTCTTTATCGGTTTGACACAAACATTGTCGTAGTGCTGATCTCGTCATGGTACGACATTCACAGAATTATTTCCTATTTGTCTTCAAAGTAAAAGCACAACATTTGTTTCGTTGCTGCAATGCTTTATATGTAGCTCAATTACAGAGCTTTTATTTTGAAAAGTTGTGATCTTGGGTTGTTTAACAGATTCTGAATATAGTTCTACTACTATAATATCTTCAGTGCAGATAAACCAGGTAGGATGAACACTTAGTTTCTTACTTCACTCTGCACCACAGACTGTTTATAAAAAGCTCTGCACACTTTTCCGGGCGCCGTCAGAATCCAAAATGAACCAGGGCCGCCTGAAAGAAAACCGAAGACAAAGGAATTCTACAAAAGCAAAACTTAACGGCGGTGGTGGATGTTCAGCTTGTTTCTGCTGCACAGTGATCAGAGAGAATCGAACCGTAAACGACAGCAGAGGAAGTTGTGGTCGGTTTTCAAACCTGCAGGCCAAAGGAACAGGAACGTCACATTCAAACGCTCAAATGCTTTCCTGAAGAGTGAAGTGTTGGTTTCACTGAGCTCATATTTCCTGTTCGGAGGTGATACGCAGCGACGCTCCACTGATATCAAACAGCACTCCCAGCGAACGCCAATTGGAGATAGACTGCTGGGAAATTTGTAAAATTACTATTCCAAATTCACAAGGTGGAGCGCTGCCACTGTTAGACAGTTTAGAGAGAGCCGCGGTGCGTAAACCGTTTTAGTTCGTCTCCCGCTGTGATGCAATCTGTTACGAGCATCAGTCAAATCACCCTCTCTGTTAGAGGATAAGAAAACACAGCCGTCAGCCAAGTCGGTAAACTCTGCAAACATTATGGAGGATTCCCCAACCTGCACTAACACAGCAGATCGAGCTGCAGAGCGTCTGCTTACATATGATTTTAACACCCACAGACGTCTTTAACATCCAGGTTTATCCAGTGAGACTGTGTGGTCATCACAGATCTCGTTGTGTGGAGGCTCCTCTTCTCGTTTGATGAAACTGGAACAGAGTTGATGCACAATCTGCTTCCTGCATGTGTTACTGAGCACAGACTGGCTTTCTGTCCCCTAATGTTTAATTTCCCTGTGTCCTTACTTCTTGATCGGCTCATTTAAGGCTTCACAACTCTCATGACGACTGCAGGAAGAAGCAGGGATTTCTCCAGGAAAGACGGGAGACAGATTTAATGCACGAGCAGGAATAAATGAGCAGAGAAGCCTTACGACTGAGACTAGGTTCATGGTGGAACAACACGTTACCGCGGCAGTAACGTGTCTTTCCACCACGTGGAGAGTCGGACGTGTTTGATGCTGTTCAGAGCAGCAGCACTCGGTGGAAAGCCGCCTGTCACAGGGAGAAACATTTTAATACGAGGGAACAGTCTCTCCTGGAAGAGAATTTAAAGCCTGTTCCCCTTCACACAATCTCCAGGTTCTCAACATGAGGACTCTTCAGACGCGAGTAGTGGAGAGATGCATCATGTGATTAATATTCTATCTATAAACCGTCAATATCAAACGTCTTCTTATCAGAGGGCGTTGACTCGTTCTGGTTTCACGATGGAACGTGTGGCGAGGTTCTATATAGACTACCATCAGGTTCTCGAAGGAACACTGATCACGTGACACGTTGAATTTCACCGATCAATACACACTCAGGTCTGATTGGACATTTGTTTTCCTCAGCTGATCAATGACTTTCTTATTCACACAGTTATTGTGTAGCGAGGCTGGCGCTCGTGCACGTCACAGACGTTTGTGTGAAGCCGTCACCGTGTCACACCTTGTGCAGTCAGTGTGCGTGAAGGAGCCCTCAACACAGAAAATGCCCCAGAATCCACATTCAACTTCCTGAGTTTGCAGCTGATCTTTAGAGAAGGGTTGAGATGTCCAGGATGGTTGGAGAGCAGGGACAAATTGGAAAAGAGGAGGAGAGACACACTTTATTAAAAAGAGTTCTTTGACAATCCATTTGTGCCGCAGGATTTTCAAACCATTCCCCGATGATGGAGTCGGTGCAACAAAGAGAAAGAGATGGAAACATCAGTGTGGCTCAAAACGTCTGCGTCGCATTTGTTTTTCTTGTAACGATTTCTGTGTCTATTGTTGACGGGTTTGGTTTTTTGTCCCTGATTCCAGATCAACACTGTAGTTTTCTGCTGTATAATCTCGTAAAGATCCGTCCTGCCCACTTGGTTTACTTCTCCGAGCACGAAACACAAGAGAACGTAGAAGTGGGACCGTGTCTCCATCTGTACAGTATTACTGATGTTGACTCGCCCTCTGCGAGCTTCATGTCTGAGACTCGATCATCTGAGCGGCAAGAATTTTCCACAGAAATCTCCTCAAGGGTTGAAACAACAGAAACATTCGGACCTGGACCAAGCGCGTGCGCATGAGAATATTAGTGTGTGTTTTTGTATGAGTGTGTGTGTGTGTCTTAGTGTTTGTGATTGTGTGTGTGTGTGAATACCTGGAGGGGAAATCCAGCCTGAACACTGTTACACAACTGTTGTTTCACATGTCCGGGTCCTTTTAGCGATTTCACGTACTTGTATTCTTGGTGTCGAGCTGGTTATCAAACCAGTGTCTGTCACGTTGTCGTCTGATCAGAACTCTTAAACATTGAATCAACATTGTTCCAGTTTAGTTGAACACAACTTCTTACATGATTCCTTGTGCTTTAGTTTAGATTTAACAGCAGATCTTTGTTTTCTCATATTATTATATGTGACACATATTGTTTGTTCGGGAACAGAACTTTTATTAAAACTATGCATCTTGGTCCGTTTTTTATCCTTGATCCTTATAATTAATGTCAGAAAACCACCTCCTCGACAAAAAGCTCTGAGCTTGAAGTTAAGAAAACTGAATGCAAGAAAGATTGTTGAAGGCAATTTACCAACGAAGCACAGGAAATATAAAAAACAACCAAACAAGACGAATAAGAGCAGTGACGTCATGCACTTGTCTCTGCAGTTGATCAGAGGGGATTCTGGGAAGTGTAGTAAATCATTAGCAGGAGCAGAAATAGATAAAGCTACGGCAGGTTAGTGAAAACAGATTCCATAAGTAAATAAGTGCGGACAGATGATGAGCACTTCAAACTGAGAACCAGTGTGAAGCAGCTGATTTCTGTGTTTGTGTACATGTGACTTTAATTCACCACAGCAGCAGAGATTCTACATCTGCACAGCATTACACTTGTTAATCCTCAGTGAGAGAGCCAGGGCCGGTTTCTCTGCAACAACATCTTGATTCTTTCCAAGTTATTCTTCCCTGGGGGGCGGGGTGGGGGGGGGTCTGAAGAGCTACAGCAGAGCATGAACAGAAACTTCCTTCCTGGGTCAGAGGGTTCACTGTACCCTCCGGTGTCAGTGGTACATCGTCCTGGAACCACAAAGTCAGTGTTGGTCCGTTGTGCTCAGGAATGTTTCCATTGAAAGTGGCTGGAGCTCATGTTTCTTTATCTGTGTGCGTTCAGCTGCTTTCAGACGAGACCTGTGGGGGAAATCCCATTCTTATCGGTTTTATCGTTAACTGTGTTGAGCATCTCAGTCACTAGCGAGCTAGTTAGCATTTTCCCTGGTTTACAACATGGGATAGGTTGAGAAGGATCCACCCGTTCTATCCTTAATGGCTCAGTCATTGAAGGATGCATCTGAAGGAGCCAACGCTGCTGTGACGCAGCCTAGAGGCCAATTGAAGAATGCGCCCTGGATTGGGACACAGCTGTGGTGTACACGTAGCAATAAAACCTCCTAAATCATATAATCTTTGTATAACGTGTTTAAAATGAGGATTCTACTGTCAGGAACACGACAGGAGACTCTCCTGAGAACATGGACTGAGATCTGATGCTTCTATAAAGGCCGACGGAAGAAACAAATGACAAGCCTCAGATCATGTTGGAACAGAAGCAACTTGGCGAGACGCTGGCGCTTTGACTGCTGCAGTTTAAATGCCGGTCCAGGCTGCGGCTGTTGAAGCCAAACTGCTGGACGGAGCTCACAGCCGCCAGGACGACAACACAACTGGGAATCACACAAGTAGAAACTGAACCATGTAGAAGCAACAGCGCTGGTTTTAGAGAAGCCAACATCGAATCAGAGGCTGAACCGGCGGACATCTGAGGCTACCTGCAAAACCAAATCAGCTACTGTGTGTGTGTGTGTGTGTGTGTGTGTGTGTGTGTGTGTGTGTGTGTGTGTTTGTGCGTGTGCGTGTGTGTGTGTGTGTGTGTGTGAATGATAATGACCTGTGATCTGTGTTACTGGATTAGCTCCTCTTCACTGCGCTGCCTCTGTAAATAGAGGTAGTACACAGTGGAGTAAAGTATAATGGATCCACACTGAATCAGCTGTGGTTTGGAAACACTGGTCTGTCTCTAATGGTCTTTGTTAAAAGTCATGGACGTCCTGCTGGTCAACACATCACCTTCACACCGGTTGTTGCCTACTCACTTTTCCTCCATTGGAAGTTTGACGTCAGAGTAGAACACTTTGTATTCTGCCTCATTCTGTAGCTGGGTTCCTTCAGTATCTAAGGTTCCTTCAGTGTCTAAGGTTCCTTCAGTATCTAAGGTTCCTTCAGTATCTAAGGTTCCTTCAGTATCTAAGGTTCCTTCAGTATCTAAGGTTCCTTCAGTGTCTAAGGTTCCTTCAGTATCTAAGGTTCCTTCAGTGTCTAAGGTTCCTTCAGCGTCTAAGGTTCCTTCAGTATCTACAGTTCCTTCAGCGTCTAAGGTTCCTTCAGTACCTAAGGTTCCTTCAGTATCTACAGTTCCTTCAGCGTCTAAGGTTCCTTCAGTACCTAAGGTTCCTTCAGTATCTACAGTTCCTTCAGTGTCTAAGGTTCCTTCAGCATCTAAGGTTCCTTCAGCGTCTAAGGTTCCTTCAGTATCTACAGTTCCTTCAGCGTCTAAGGTTCCTTCAGTACCTAAGGTTCCTTCAGTATCTACAGTTCCTTCAGCGTCTAAGGTTCCTTCAGTACCTAAGGTTCCTTCAGTATCTACAGTTCCTTCAGTGTCTAAGGTTCCTTCAGCATCTAAGGTTCCTTCAGCGTCTAAGGTTCCTTCAGTATCTACAGTTCCTTCAGCGTCTAAGGTTCCTTCAGTACCTAAGGTTCCTTCAGTATCTACAGTTCCTTCAGCGTCTAAGGTTCCTTCAGTACCTAAGGTTCCTTCAGTATCTACAGTTCCTTCAGTGTCTAAGGTTCCTTCAGCATCTAAGGTTCCTTCAGCGTCTAAGGTTCCTTCAGTATCTACAGTTCCTTCAGTGTCTAAGGTTCCTTCAGTGTTTCCAGTTCCCTCTGTGTCGTCTGTACTTTCAGTATCTTTGCTGTTGAAAGAAGTTTCGTCAGAGTTTTGGCGCCTTGGTTCACAAATGCCAGATCTCGTGACATCCCCACTGTGCTGACAAACACAAACACAAATAAAGTGACTCATACGTACATTACACAATTATAACACACCCACCAACTGGCAGGCCCTCACACACACACACACACACACACACACACACACACACACACACACACTCTCTGCTGGAGTCTCTAGTTGTGTAGGATATGTCCACATGTGGAACACCAGCTGGTCAACACACACACAGTCACACACACACACACACACACACAGTCTTGCGTTCATCTCCCCTGCTGCGCTAACACACCTCCTGCTAAGACTCTTTCCTCTTTGCATGTGTAGCAGTACTCAGTCACTCACACACTTTGTCTTTCTCTTTCACACTTGTTTACACACTCGCTCACGCACCAGCAGTACACACATTCGCAGTAGTACAGTACTCCCTCTCTCTCCCACACACACACATCCCCTGTGCCAGTATCTGTGTTTATCAGAGTGCGTTGCTGCTTTTGGCTCCGCACGCACATTTCATCATCCTGCACACACACACACTCACATGCTGCATGTATACACAGACACAATCTATAGACACACTCATTTAATTCATCATTGCATCATCGTAAGACGCTGAATTTTTACACACACACACACACACACACACACACACACACACACACTTACACACCGATTGCATCACAGTCTGGCAGTAAACGTCCTTTATTGTTCTCTAAACTTTCATCTCAGAGATGAAAACATGCAGCAAATGCATCCAGTCAGTGAATGTGACACAAGAAAGTGAGCTCGGGGAACAGAACCCCTGAAGTCCAGAGACTTCACCTGAAAGACTCATTTAAAGGTTTCATTTTAAACCAGTCTGACTGAAATCATCATTCAGACCAAACCATCAGGAAGGAAACCAGCATCAGGCTCAGCCGTCTGTGTCCAAACAAAGAAAAAAATCATTTCTGTCTTAACATCTGAGAAAAGATTCACTTTTAAGCAAAATAAAATAAATGTTTGAATCGATCCTTTGTCGGGATCCACGACAAAAGTTTGACATTTTCTCCAGCGCCATCTTGGTTTTCAAAAACAAGAAGTAACCATATTTGGAGGGGCGGGGGGTGGAGCCAGACTGAAAGCTCATTCACACGCCCACCTGCACCCATTGGACGGTTCTAATTGCCAGTCACAATGTGGTATTCACCCCCCAATACATTCAGTGCTTTATGCTTTATTTGACACAGTGATTAAAACACAACACAACCAACCTTTACTGTGTGTGTGTGTGTGTGTGTGTGTGTGTGTGTGTGTGTGTGTGTGTGTGTGTGTGTGTGTGTGTGTGTGTGTGTGTGTGTGTGTGTGTGTGTGTGTGTGTGTGGGCCAAAACAATCTGTCATTCAAATAAAACAAAAGAAAAACACCAGTGAGTCACATCTTAAAAATAAGAAACATTCAGGCACCAGGATGGAAAAAAACCAGACAACCCAGTTTGGTAACAGGTCTGCACCAAACTCCACCAAACCTGGAAATCAGTCAGCCGATACCTGGCCAGGTGAAGAAAGAAAACAATTAAACAAATAAATGAAACCATCATCCAATCAATCATCACGTAGACCAGGTGAAAACCACTCAGTCAAATAAAAACATAAAAACAGTCCGATCTGGATCAGCCGCTTGACTGAAACCTCCTCTGAATGAACGCTTTGTCCACATGGAGAGCTGTGTGTGTGTCTGTGTGTGTGAGAGTGAGTGTGTGTGTGTGAGAAAGTAAAGTGTGTGAAAGAAAGAGGGACAAAGGGAACAAAATGGAGTGAAAAAGAGACACTGAGACAAAGAGAGAGAGTTTGGTGTCGAGATTAAACAGGCAGTACAGGATGTGCAGCCAAACTATTTTCTCTGCTTGGCTGCAGATTCTCTCTCTCTCTGTGTGTGTGTGTGTGTGTGTGTGTGTGTGTGTGTGTGTGTGTGTGTGTGTGTGTGTGTGTGTGTGTGTGTGTGTGTGTGTGTGTGTGTGTGTGTGTGTGTGTGTGTGTGTGTGTGTGTGTGTGAGAGATGTAGTGAACAGTGCTGATGGGATGTCACTTGTCCGCTTTAGTCTTTAGTATCACAAGTAGGAGGGACACACACACACACTTTCAGTTAATGACACACACACACAGATTCGTGGAGATACGTTACCTGAGTGAGTTTCACACACGTCCTGATTTGCTGTGTTCAATGAGCAACTGTGTAGTACTTTGGAGTACTGTAGTACTGTAGTACTTTGGAGTACTGCGCCTGAAGATGCTGATGCTGGGAGTAATACCATCATGATGTTAACATGGTGACCTAATGACCCCCACAACTGACAACACGCCCACGTCAGACACCGTCTAGAAACCAATCAGAGTCAAGTACAGGTAGACTCCGCCCACGTAGGTGATGACCACAGGACGTACGTCAGACAAAATTCTTTAGTCTCTAAATTACAAAGTGAATCTAAATCAGATGAAACATGGAACAAACACATGAAGCTTCAGAGTCTCAGAGGAAACAAACTAATAATCATCACAGACAGAGACAGCGCCACCATGTGGATCTAGGGTTGAATTTGTAGTAGCATTGCAACAATCAGCTCTTGTACAGTAAATTAATTCACAATAAAACCTTTCACAAGACGCCTGTGTCAGTAGGAGGCTTTAACTAATCTTAATAATCTATATAATCTAAATAATTGATCTAAAGACGACTAATTTAAAATACTGTTTAATTTGACCTGTGGATGTTAAACTCTTTTAAAATCAAACCACAGATCTTCTCCTTCAGTCGAGCCCCCTCTTCATCAAATCTATATTTTTATATGCATGTGTTGCATTAAGTTTAATTTATGTCTGTATAATGAGCCGAGGAACCTTGAGCTGCCTCCATGTTGGATTCGCTTCCTGTGGTGGAACCAACATGAATCAAACATGTCCCAGGTTCATCCTGAGTCCGGTTAACTCTATAAAAACAATATCATAATTGAGTGTATATGTGATTTACTTCTTTTTTAGAGTCGTCCAAATTTAATTTCATAAAACATCCTCCTTTGTCTTTTTGTTTTGGGGAGGGGAGGAGTATTTATCTGAGCAGATAAAGAAACGCGACATCTCCCCGTCGACCGCTCGCTCCTTTAAAGAGAAGGAAGAAGAAAGTGACGTGTCATGCGTCAGGCGGCGTGCGAGCCAGGAGAAAGACGCCGTTTGTCACCAGACATTATTGATGTATAATCAAATAGACGCCGCGGGAGAACGTAGGACGTTTAAAAGAAAAATCAAAGAGGAGACGAAGGAGGAGATAAACGGGTGAAGATTATGAGACAAAGGGAGGAGAAGAGTGATGGAGGGAGGAGGAGGAGAAAGTTGGAGGACAGAGGGGTAAATGCTAAATGACAAGTGAAGGAAAGAAGGAGTGATAACGGAAGGAAGGACATATAGTCCTCTCTCTGGTTCTTCCTCCCTCCTCTTCTTCACTGATTACTCCTTCTCTTTTTCCTTGTTTGCATCTATACCGATCTTCAGCTTCATTTCCTCGTCCTTCCTCCTCATCCTCTCCTCTCTTCATCTTCTCTCTTTCTTTCTCCTCCTCTCTTTCGCTGCCTGTTGAATGAACAAATGAATAGAAATGAAACAGACTTTTCTTTCTTCGTCATCACTTTTGACTTTTTATTTGTCTTTGACCTTCGTCAGTTTTTGTCCAGAATCTTGTCTCGTTAGCGTGTGAAATCCATCACGGGACATAAACACGCTTCTGTCATATCAACACATTCACACATAAACACATGAAGTTTCACCAGCTTCCAATCAGCTTGTCAACAAACTGTCAATCAAACCTCATTAGATAAGTTTAATTATCATTCATTTGTAAACTGTAGAGATTTTGTTTCTGTGTCTCACAGACAAAGACTGAAACTGGAGGTTTTTGGTCGACACACACACACACACACACACACACACACACACACACACACACACACACACACACACACACACACACACACACACACACACACACACAGTGATTGTAGTCCTCAGTTTTTTGAAGGAGTGTTTAGCAGATTTTATTTTCTGTTTTTTGGGCAGGACGAGCGGGGTAGCGCTCGCTCCCTCCAGCGACCATGGGACTCGGCACGTTGCCATGGAAACAGCCCAAACTGCACTGGTGGAGGGAAGGGGGGGGGGGGCAGAAAGAGAGAGGCAGACAGACAAAACTAAAAAGAATCAGAGGGAAATGTTTTACTCAAAGAAGAAGAAGGCCTTCTCTGTGTGTGTGTGTGTGTGTGTGTGTGTGTGTGTGTGTGTGTGTGTGTGTGTGTGTGTGTGTGTGTGTGTGTGTGTGTTGAAGGATGAGACGAGACAAAGCAGGGAGAGAGAAAGAAATGCAGGTGTGTGTCTGTCTGGGTTTGTACAATTTGTGTGTGTCCTGTCTGATTTTTAAGTGTGTGTGTGTGTGTGTGTGTGTGTGTGTGTGTGCGCACAGCAAACATTCTGGCCTTTCACAGATGAAGTAAATAATGTTGATTGTTTCATCGATGTCGTTCTCAGCGTGTTGACGGAGGAGGAAGCTGCAGGAAAACGACTGAGCGACTAGCGTCCAGTTCAATCGTCATGTTTGTGAGCTGCTGTTGACATTACGTTTTTAAAACTCATTTTCTCATAGACTTCTATAGAAACATCCAGTGGAGTCGCCCCCTGTTGACCATCACACAGAATACAGGTCTCTGACACTTCTGCGTTAGCACACTTGTTGTTTTGGACGAACGTTGTTTGTGTAATCGAGGTGGTCTCCTTCACGATCTTTAGTATGAGGTTCTGCTCCATTTTGAGGACACGCCCAAGCCTTTGTGTCCAACATCTGATCACTAGCATCAAACTCGGCTCTTAGAAGAAGCAGCGTATTTCCCTGAGCCGTCCGTTGTGGAAGGCGTGGATCGGGTTCATTTTTAAAGTTTCACCTTTGCTCTCAGGCTGAGCAGCTTTCACTGCACTTCACGGACCATTTCTATGTATTCTATGGACTGGCTCGGCTCGGACCACAAAGTGACGCGTCCTTGGTGCATGAGAACGTAGACGACCTCATCTGGTCTGAAGCGACAGAAGGACGCACGACATTCTAATGATGGTTGTAGAGGAAACGACACAGAGCATCACACCCTCTGTGTACGTGACGCTGGCTCAGTGAACAGTGTGTGTTTCTAATTAATTTCAGTAACACACACAGAGGACTATTGTGTGTGTGTGTGTTTTGTGTTTGTAGTGTAGTACAACATGTTTATATGTGAATGTGGGTGGTTGTGTCTGTGCACACGCACTATCCCTTCTTCGGTACCCTGTATAATTTGTGTGTGTGTGTGTGTGTGTGTGTGTGTGTGTGTGTGTGTGTGTGTCCCTGAGCTAGTATCAGTGGTAAGCTGTGATTCAGGCTGTGAAAACACTGATTTGGCAGCGACAGCGTCTTCTTCCATCTCAGACTCAGTCAGCCCCAAAAAAATCTATTTCTTAAAACTGAAGCTTTATTATAAAAAAGGTGTGTGTGTGTGTGTGTGTGAGTGTGTGTGTGTGTTTGTGTGTGTGTGTGTGTGTGTGTGTGTGTGTGTGTGTGTGTGTTAGGAATTGGGCGTGTCCCTGACTCCTGCTGGACATTTGTTTTCTGCTGCAACGATTCGTAAAAACATCTTTCTGATGGTTCTCGTCTCTCGTCTGTTTTAATTCATGCATCTTGATGAGGACTGATATTCATGCGTGTGTGTGTGTGTCTGTGTGTTTGTGTGTGTGTGATTTACATGTGGAGGTCTGAGCTGTTAACTCACATGTGAACCTATAACACTCACTTGTTATTTAAAACAAAGATATTTAAACCTCACTCACAGTTTTTGTAATAAAATTATATTTATTCCATGTATTTCTATGTTTTTCTATATTTTGCCATCAGACTATAGACGGATGGATCTCTGACCAGGAAGAAATCTAAAGAGCAGAATTTAGTTTCTTTATGTGATGAAAAGGAACTGAACTGACATTTAATAATGTTCCAAATCAAGTCCTTTCATCGACATAAACTCGCTGCTTGTGTCCAGATTACAAATCAAACCAACACTGCCCTTATTTCCAGGGGAAGTAATCAGTTCAGTAACTGGTGTGATTTGCTGAGACATTCACAGCTTTGAATGAGTTTTGATCCCAACACAAAAAGGAAAGATTTCTATTTAAACAGAGCCATGAACTCGGCTCCCCCACGGCCTCGGCCACGTTTTCCTCAGAAGACGACGAGGTTTGTAAAAACATTTGTAACTTGAGCTCATCAGGGCTGCTGACGTGTGTCGGCCGGTTAAACGCACAGATTCCTGCCAGCAGCTCTCTGGACGGAGAATAAACCACAGAGAAACCCACACAGTGTGATGAGTTTGTACACACACCATGTTATTGGCTGGTTCATTAGGTCATGCACGTGTGTCACTGTGTGTGTGTGTGTGTGTGTGTGTACAGTGTACAGCAGTCCGTCTCATTGCATCAGTCCTTCGAAGGTTCATCTGGTTTCGATGAAAATGTTCCGACCTCAGTCTGCTCACCTGCCAGAGCTGAGACGTGCGCTCTCTTCTCTCTCCCTCTCTTTCTTGGAAACAAGTTTTCAGTCTGCAGCCAGTGTGGTAATCCTGAAATATGTGTCGTCTTATGTCTTTTAAATGAAGCCTCCGCAGGAATTTACTACTCAAATTCTTAGTGAAACAGTTTTTCACAGCATCAGAAACACGATGTTTGTTTGGAGTGGAAGCCACAGATGGGTTGTGGGTTATTTATTGATTTATAAGTCGGGCTGGACGACGTTGATGATATCTACAGTCAAACATCACAACAGGCGATGGGAACCCAAAGAAATGTAGAAATAAAACTCAAATAATCTCAAATGAGTGAAGAGAAGATGGATCAGGAGATAGACAGGCGTCGTTTGGACCTTTAACACGAGCTGTGGGTCGTGAACGAAGGAATGAGATCATGACTTCTATGTTGACAGAGGGGAAATGACGCCACCGCCAGGCGACCAAATGAAACTTGACCTTGATTCAAACTACAGATTTCTTCCAGTTTGAATTGTAATGAAACAACACAACCTGAGCTCCAGAGGAACCCATGTCTGTTTGTATCTAGTGGTTTAAATGAGGTCAAGTTACCGATTCCTGGTTCAAGTTGTGTGTCGTCTCTTTTCTCTCTGCGTTTGGTCTCCTCCACCTCCTCAGAGGAACTTCTGGCTCTGGTTAAATCCTCCTCTTTGTTCTCCAGCTGCTCGTGGACTCAGGGTTTTTACAGATGTGAGCAAAATGTGCAGCTAAAAGAGGCTGAAAGAGTTTGATCACGGGTTTCGGAGACGTGACCACGGAGTCACTCGATCCCGTGTTGCTTTATAAACAGTTTTTCCAGCTTTAATTTGACTCAACGTGTTGCATAAGTAAAAACGTCAGCAGTGAGCCGCTCTGTTGTTCAGAGTTTCTGTTGTACATGGAAATTGTGACTAAACAAATTATATCAAGGAGAAGAAATGTAAACCATCTGTTCCTGATGATGAGGGTTGTTTTTCTCTCCCTCCAACATTCTGCCTCTTTCGAGGAATTCAAAGAACTGTGACTGTTGCTTGATTCATCTTCTGGTTACGACACATCCAGCGTTGGACCAACGCCACGTTATGAGCCGGGATCTAAAAGAAAAGGTTCAGAACGAAGGTTCATTCTTTACGACTGAGTTTTCATTTCAACTGATCCAATTACAATTTAACATGAAATCTTTACTTTGAACTTAACACTAAATTTTATTACTATTTGAAATGCTCGACTGTCATCAGTCCTGTGAATTACAATCACACATAGGCTTTGACCTTTGATCTTTTCGTAGTCGGTCGATTGACGGGTTTGTTCTTCGTCACGTCCGACGTAAAGAGCATCTCGTGCAAATTGGCGACTTGTGGCGTGACCTCATCGTGAATTTAGATTCTCCTCCGAGACAAAGACAGTCACAATTAAGTTAACTGTTGTGAACTTAACGTTTCCTCTTCATGGAATCAGTATTTTCACTCTTCAGTATTAAAGTGTGACATTTCTCAACAAATGATAATTAGCTGTAACGTACAATTAGTTTAGAAACCGTCGCCGTGGTCAGGTGCGACCTTAACGTTTCTCCTCCTCCACTCCTGGACGCACTCTCCTCCCACTAACCTGATTTTAAGGATGAACTTAGCGTCGTCAGGTTTTGGTTTTGACGTTTAAGCGTCTTTCCTTCCTGTTGTTTTCTTCTTCAGCTCCTTTAAATCTCAACGTCTTCCTAATAATGAAATATTCTGTCAGTAAAACGTATGTTGACGTACATGATGAAATCTGTGTCTCCGGACAAATGCATTAGTATTTCTTGACTGGTGATATGAAATATTTCTGGAGGCCGAGGACACACCGGGAGAATCTGATTTTCACACAGAGAGAAACAAATATATATTTTGTAGGTTAAAGAAACCGAAAGAGAGACAAGAGAGAAAAATCAAAAGTCCTTTTCAGGCCTCGTTCAGGGAATCGATAAAGAATCTGGTGGATCAGCAGAATCCATGTGAATGAGGTGATCTCCATCCGGGGGCTAAGTGACTGAGTTCAAGTTTTGAAACTGGAGGAGAAGCTCATGTCTGTCCATTTATCCACTGGAATGAAAAACAAACACAACGGGCTCAGTTAATATGGACGAGCAGAGCGGCTTTAGATTTCTGAGAAGACAAGAGACATTCCCTCCCGAGGAAACAGGAGGAACAGAGAACGTCTGGAACGAGTAACGAAGTTGGAACAGGTATAAGTCCAGTGGTCGTCTGAGGTGAGAAGCCTGAGAGACGCACATCGAACCCTGATCAGAGTCATGGAATGAAAACATGGAGCCGCCCTGAATCCCCAGCATCTTCTGGGCGGAGTTTTCCTTTTCCTTATCGGTCGCCATCAAACTGACGCTCGCTGACAGAGGCTGTCGTCTCACCACCATCTTGTCTGGAGAGTGTGTGTGTGTGTGTGTGTGTGTGTGTGTGTGTGTGTGTGTGTGTGTGTGTGTGTGTGTGTGTGTGTGTGTGTGTGTGTGTGTGTGTGTGTATACATCTCAGCGTGAGGAGCCGGTGCTGTAAAGCTGCTCGTCCCGCCTCAGCCAATGTCAACAGCCGAGCGCATAACTTCCCATGAGCCTTTTCCCCTAGAAGGTAACTGGAAGGCTGCTCTGCTCGGCTCCATATGACTGTGTGTGTGTGTGTGTGTGCGCACGCTGTGTTGTAGCATGTTGGCACACACTGTGTGTTTTAGATGATAAACACACACACAGAATTGGTGTGTGTGTGTGTGTGTTTTTACATGCATGCTGTTGTCTTGCTTGTACTCATGGGGGCATTTCTACACCCTGTGTGTGTGTTGTTTTGTTTTAAATGCATGTGCACATGCAGCATGAAGTCTAACACACACGCACACACACACACCCGTCTGTGTGTGTGTTGAAAAAAGCAACACATACCAGCACAGGTACAGTCGGTGTGTGTGTGTGTGTTGGTTCAGTGTGTGTCTGTGTGTGTGCAGCGGAGCAGAGTGGCGGCTCTAATGCGATTACGTCCCTTGTCTCCGTGCAGAACTGATAAGGTATTAGAGGGCGGGCCGTGATGAGATTTAAATTAATTCAGCCTCCATTCAAATTCACCATGAGATGAGCTGCTCCATTATTTGGCCTTCAGCTCCTCACCTCCTCCCTCCTCCTCCTCCCTCCTTCTTTCTCCTCTTTTCTTTTACTCGTCTCATCACACCCCTCCTTCGTGTCTCCCTTTAATCCCTCTGCCTCTCTTCCTGAGCAATCTTCTTCCATCCCTTCGTCTCATTCCCTCCTTCCTCCCCTGTTCTTTTACTCCTCTTTTACTCCTTCTCCTCTTGTGACACACCTCCTTCTGTCTCTCCCACCTTCGTAACTTCCAATAATCCCTCTTCTTCCCCCCCTCCTATCCATCCTTCCTTGTTTTTTCCTCCCTCCTTCCAGCCCATCTCCTTCCTTCTTTTCGGGACTCCCCTCCTTTCTCGTCTCCTCCTGAATCTTCTCCTTCCTGTCTTCCATTCCACCACCTCTTTTCTTCCCTCCTTCCTTCCTCCCTTCCTCCCCTTTTCTTGACACACCCTATTCCGTCATCTCCCTCTGTGCCTTTTCCTCCCTGTCTCCCTCCCTCCTTCCAGCCCTCCATCTCCTCTCTCCTTTCATTCTTCTGTCTCCTTCCTTCCTTCCTTCCTTCCGTCCTCCTGTCTCGTGACACACATTGTTCCCTCTCTCCCTCCTTCCTCCTTCCTCAATCCTCTTTTATCTTTCTGTCTCCTTCCCTCCTCCCTTTGTTCAATTCTTCTTTTTCCATTCCTCCTCTTCCCTCCCTTCCCTCTTTTCCCTCTTTTACTTCTTCCTTGTTTACTGTCATTTTGTCTCCTCCCACTCGTTCGTCCATAATTTCTTCTCCTCTCCTTTCTCCCTCTATACCTTCTTCCATATCTTTATCTCTCTTTCATCTCCCTTCTTTCCCTCCTTCCTTCCCTTGTCCATGTTTCTTTCCTCCCTTCATTCCTTTCTCCTTCCCTCCATTCAATCACCTCCTCATTCCCTTTTTCCTATACCTCCTTTTTTGGTCTCAATTCAGTTTTTCCTCTCCTGTATCTCATCTTTATCTCTCCTCCTTCCCTCCTTAATTTATCCCTCCATTCCCCCTTCCCTTTTCACATCCTTTATTCCTCTCTCCATTCATCTCCTCTTTTCTGAATCCCCTCCTTCTTCCTCCCTTCAGTCCTCCATCCTTCATCTCTTTATTTCTCTATATGTGAAATTAATTTCTCTTTTCCTCTTTCCTGTTTCCTACCTCCTTTCCTTCCTCACTTCTCTCTCCAATATCACTCCTTCATTTCCTTCCATCCTCTCCTCCCTCCTTTTTACGTCCCTTTCTTCTTCCTTCTCTCTCCTCCCCTCTTACCAAAATCATCTCCTACCTCCTTCCCTGCTTTCCTTCCCCTCTCAATTAATATCCTCCTCCCCTTTCTCTCCTCCTACCTAAACCATCTCCTCCTTTCCTCTTTTCCTGCCTTACCTCCTCCCCTCTCTCCATCCCTCCTTCTCCTCTGAGTCCCCCCCCCCCCAATCCCCTGGTCTTACTCCTCTTTAACAAAACATTTAACCAAATGGAGTCAATGTAGTGTGTGTGTGTGTGTGTGTGTGTGTGTGTGTGTGTGTGTGTGTGTGTGAGAGAGAGAGGAGGGAGGGAGCATCCCTACAAGCTTCCCATAACCCGTGCATGCATATTAATGTGTTTCTCAATCCCTCCTTGTGTGTGTGTGTGTGTGTGTGTGTGTGTGTGTGTGTGTGTGTGTGTGTGTGTGTGTGTGTGTCTGTCCTCCACAGTAAATAAAGTCAGTGAGTGTCAGTAACCGATGGCAACAACTCTTCTCATCAGACGATGTTGAACAGTCCATTTTTTTCAAACTCTTTTCTGAAAATGTAAAAAAAATATTGAATGAGGAATTTTTGCTTGTGGAAAATACGTTTGTCCGGAGGGGTCAGAGGTCACCGCCTGCAGGGGGCGTCCCTGGAACCTTTCACCCTCGAACATCATTGTGAACGGCAGCTCTCACTCTGCTCAAAATGAGTTTTCCCAAAATTTCTGCTTAATCTGGAGCCACACATGGGGGGGGGGGTATTGGCTGCGACAATTAGTAAATGACTAAATTTGCATATTCATAATCACTTTATTTGATTGAAAGAGCTGCAGCGAGCGAGCACACGAGGAAACCTCCAAACCTCCAGACTCCCTCTGAGCGACGCCATCCAGACACAACCTGAAGCAGCTCATCAGCACAAACACCTGCGAGTCACAGGTTCCAGTCTGAGGCAGGAGAACGTTCCTGCAACCAGAAGACAAAGAGTTCTCTTAGAGAACGTTAACCTCATTAACCTGAACCCCACGGACGACACTTTAACTTCTTCTTCTCTGGTCAAGATCCTCGGGGAAATAAATCATTCATTTGATTTATTTTAAAAGTCACTTGATATAAAAACCAAGACTTTCTGGTTTTGAATATTTCACTGAGTCTTAAAGATGGAGGATAGTGTGTGTGTGTGTGTGTGTGTGTGTGTATTACTCACATTATTGGGACTTGTCTTCCTTATGTGGACAAAAGTCAACATCATGTAAACCATTAAATTTAAAGTGGTTTGGTTGGTTTTGATTGGCTCTTTACTTGTGTTGTTCCCCCGCAGAGCAGAATCTGAACCCAGCTGGCTAAACTTACTACTCCACCTTAACAGTAGCTGTGGCCGAGCGTCCACATGCAGCGCTCGGCCTCCTCGACAGGCGCTCGCCATGACACCACAACACTCTCTGGTCGTGATCAGGCTGAGTTTGGTTATATTGACGCTGGTTTGAGGAAACACGACCAACAGGATCCAGCTGGAAATGATTTAACGTTTCTTAAATGATTCCACTGATGATCTTGAGGTCAGAGGTCAGCGTCTGTTAAACTCGGCTGTTTTGAACTCGTCGTGTCTGATGATGTCGTTGTGGTTTGTAAGTCGGACACGAGCGTGGCCGCAGATGAAGGAGGCTCCTGAGCAGGAGGCGGCGTCTCCTCCTGTTGTCAGATGGTACTGCAGGTGTTCACAGGAGCATGAGGAGCAGTTTGATGGATGAAAAGAGATCTGTGTGTGTGTGTGTGTGTGTGTGTGTGTGTGTGTGTCACTGACCTCGTGTTTCTCAATTTGTCTTCCTCCTCGTCTGTTTCTCCCTGTTTCACTCGTCCTTCTCCCCCTCCATCCTGCCTCCACACTCTTTTGTGTTTCCTAATCAATCATTTCTCCCCTTCTACACTCTTACTTTCCCTTCTTCTTCTCCTCTCTTCCTCTATCTACCTCTCTTCCCCTCCTCTCCTCCTTTCCTTTATTTTCCCCACATTGAAATCAGAATACGATGCTGCTCTGTGCTCACTAGTGATTATTTATGCTTCTTTCATTTTATTTATTTAACTTTCCCCTGGTTAGTAGTTTGGCCTTGAGTGTGGAGCGAGGAGAGGTTCTTCTGCTGGAGGACTCGGGTTCAAACCTCCTGCACAGGCAAACCTCCTTGCTCAAGGGCCCTTCAGCGAGGCACTGAATGCCAACTCCGACCTCTGGCCTCCTCGATCGAGACTGTGGATTTAGCAGAAGAAGAATTTAGTTGCCTCCATGCACATGTTTTAGAGAAGAGGCAGAAGAGGAGCAGCATGTCTGACCACGGGCTGAATGATGAACACAGTTTTCATCACAATGAGAGGAAAAATGATAAATAAGAGAACGAGGCAGAGGAGAAGAGAAGCGGTAACAAGCGACACACGCATGGAGCTCTTTCAGAAATCAGTGCAATCAGAGCATCGGCAATATCCGATTGATTCATACACGAATAAACAACATTCATAATATTTCAGCATGGCATAATCCTAATATTACCATGGAAACAGAGTTTAGGTCGACCGCAGAGCCCCGACAGTAAACAAGATAAAGTGTGTGCGTGTCTCTGCGTCATGGCTAATCTCAGACACGTCTCTCAGGTTTCTCATAAGTGAGATAAGAGCTTGTCCAAGTTATTGACAATGAGATTAAATGTTAACATTGAGCCAATCACATAGAAACAACATGACAGCTCATAATTAGGTTCGGATGTGTGACTTTTTGCTCGTTACCCCCCTAACCCCTCTTCTCTGAATGATTCACTCAGTCGCCCTTAAGAAGAACTTTACAGACTAGAATCACCGTCCTGTGGTTGTTTGTCTTCACTAACCCGGGACGTTTCAGTCAGAATCACATTAGTTCACTCTGACCTTTGACCTCAACATTCTAATCAGTTCATCTGTAAGTCCGACTGAATGCTTGTACTAAATGTGCAGAGAGTCCCTCAAGGCGTTCTGCAGATATCGTGTTCACAACAGTAGTATGTACGTACGTCACAAACAACCCTCCGGCCACTGGGTGTCGCAGTTTCCTTTAATACAACCAACTCTTACTGTCAACAACCTACTTTCGATATCAGCTTCAGTTGTAGTTAATCATCTCAAACGTTTGTCTCTGTCTGGATATTTGACTCTTAATCAGAATTTATCAAATCATTTTCCTCTGAATTGTTCAGATTCTCTCTGAGCGTCTGATTAGTAAATATGAGCCACAGTGATTTGGTTCCCGTTGGTCTTGTTGTGGTGCAGATGAACCAGCGTCGTGAAACAGCTCAGAGACAGAATGGATGTAATGTGAAGGAATAAATCTGTGAGGAGCGACGCACTGTGACTGATAAAAGTTTATTACGAGTCTTTCTGTGGAGTTTTTTCGCCCAGCAGGGCTCCCCCTCCACGCCCGGCTCCACAAATGTTTCTTGGCAGGTTGTAAAGAGCCTCTGAGGCAGCATTACAGCCCATGTGACAGGATAAACCCTCCACACAAACCAACACTAATGGAATTCTCTTCGGCGAGGTCGCCCATCCTGCCTATTCAGGGGGACGAGGGTGAAGCCCCCGCCCCCGTACCCTCGCCACCAAAGGATGCAATATACCCCCAGCAGCGCTTTTATGCTCACAAGTACCATCGCTGGACGGTTACTTACATTCACATTTGCATTTTGGTCAGACTCATCCGGAGCAGTGGTGGAAGGAGCTTGAATTCCTGAAGAGTGCGAGTAAGAAGCAGGAAGGAAGCTGGATCTGCTGTAATCCCTGCGTGAGCCTGTCGGAGGAAACACAAACACAACCAGGAGACGACAGTGAAACACATCCACTGTGGAGGACGTTTGTTGAATTAGATGTGTGAAGAACTGCTTTTAAAATACTTATCAGTATTAGCACAGTTGTTAAAATGTACTTAAACACAAACTTTAGTTTAATGTTGATATAATAAGGGTCAGGACAAAGGGACACAAATGTTTGAGTGTCCCCGTACTTGTGGCCCGGGATGAAACGGTTTCTGTTTTTTACGATTAACCTCGATAAAAAGTTCATGATGGTTAATATTAACGTGTGTAATTTAAATGATCATCATAACCGCGGTGCCTCATGAGCTTTACACCGTGGTGTCAACCCCGGTTATGATGATCATTTAAATTACACACTGCGATACTAACCATCGGGGACTTTACCGTGGTTAATCGCAAAACCGGTAACCGTTTCATCCCTGGCCCAAAGTATGAGGACACTCAAACATAGTTGTCCTCTGGTCCCAGTCTGTCCAGCAGATGTTGAACCTGACTGGTTCCAGATAATGAGGTTCAGCTCACAGTCGGCGTTCCAGTTCATTCCAAGGGTTGAGTTCAGGACGCTGTGCTGCCGAGTTCTTTCCCACCAAACTGGTACCAGGATTTCTCTATGAGGAGCTGTGAGGACACCGGGGGCTACGGCTCGAGAGGTAGAGCTGATAATCACAGGGTCGGGGGTTCAATCCTCTGTCCACATGATGAAATGTCCTTGAGCAAGACACAGAGACCCACATTTCTCTCCATGGATGCGTGTTCACCGTGTGTGGTTTCAAACATTCCAACATGACACAGCTCCTGTGGATAGAAACATGATGCATCTGTGTTCTGTAGAGTGAAATACCTCAGAGTAATCTTTTGTCAGAATAAACCACCGGCTGCCTATGGCTCAGATTATCCTACAAAACACAGGCCAAAAATAAAATGTTCTTTTTTAATAGAAAGTTCTAAGTCCTTTCACTAAATCCCCATAAAGGAATTAGTGTGCCATTAAAATATGCCATTTGGTGGAACCTTTTATCCAAAGCTCCTTACAGGAGCCTGAGTGCATAGGTTCTTAGTAACGGTGACACTTCCTGTGTCGGTGTCCCAGTGTTCCCACAGTTCACTGAAAACTCACATCAACTGACGGGGAACATGTCGTAGTTTTAGTTCATCAGTTAAATACCAATTATCAGACAAAGCTGCTTCGGCTTAGCATCGAGTCCAAGACTTTAATATGGACTTTACTGCGTGAACACGGTTTAGAGTGCAAGCGCTCACTGTCGCTGGTTTTGATGCTGTCGCTGGTTTTGGGAGCTTCTCATTTATTTCTTCTTTTCTAATGTTGACGTGGTTTCCTCCTGAAACTTTCCTTTCCTTTAATAGTCATGTGATGTTTGTCACGGTGACTCGTGGTAAATGTCGTGAGGCGGCGCTCTGACTGTCGGCCTGGACCGGCTGCACTGACCTATATACAAGTGAATATAAGTCTGTGCAGAGTCTCTCAGGCTTATAGCAGCTCATGGCTGGATGGAGACGGGCTGTGTTAGCTGAGGACACACACACACACACACACACACACACACACACACACACACACACATATGGAGACACTCACGCATACACTTGGAAATATGTACACGTGACGTGAGGACATGCATATGCACGAGAGGCTTAATCAGGCACACACGCTAAATTGAACTTGTGCATATGAACACACACAAATACACACACACATACACACACATATACATATGTAAGTGTACACACACACACACACACACACACACACACACAATGCCTCATGCATGTTTTATTGAGCCGTCTCTCTCTCTCTCTACACCTCCTCTCATCCCCTCCCTCCTCCGTCTCTTTCACCTCCTCTCTGTCCTCCTCTGACCTCTCTGAGCAGAACAGATCAACCTGACGTCTTCACAGAGGATGAGACTCCCATAATTCACTCCCTCTCCTCCCTCCTTCTCCTCCCTTCTTTTCTTTATCTTTTCCTTTTCATCCTTACGTCTCCTCCTCTGTTCTCTGTATTTCTCATTCCTTTCATCCTTTCTCCACAGTCTAGCTTTTGTTTCTCTTTGTTCCTCCCTCCTTGTTTCTGCTTATCTCTCCTTCCTGTCCTCATTTGTCTTCATCTTTATCTCCTCTCCCTCCTTCTTTCTCCCTACTTCTCCTTTGTCCTTTACTTGTCGTTTCTCCCTCCTGTCCATGAGGAGGAGCTGCGACTCCTCCTCCTGAATCCATCCACACCTTCGCTCAGGTTGATCAGACTCTGGATCAGGAGACCGTCTCCTCCCTGTCGACCTCGATGTTTCACCTCTGCTCCTCGTTTCACCTCCTGCGGAGCAGTCGGCTGTCACCTGCTCTGAAGGTTCCAGCGATGACGCCGTGTTTGGCCTCAAAAGGTTTTCATACCGTGCTCAGGGAAATGAAGCTGATCTGCACCGACCCTGAATACAGAGATGTTCCTCTGACCTCTGGCTTTAGAAATGGCCTTTGCAACTGTCTCCTCCTCCTCCTCCTCCTGCTCCTGTTTCCAGCTGCAGCGGCCTTCCCCCAGGGTTGTCGGGCAGCAGCTGGGGTTTTGCTCAAGGGAACTTTTCCCAGGGACAAACTGGAGATTCATCCTTTCTCCAGACGTGGAGACTTTCTCAACTAAACGTGATCGATTCTTTTATAACTTTCATTTGACAGGACAAAGTTGAATATGAGCTTAATGGGTCAGAATCAAACCTGTGGCTGCTGCAGTAAGACTCCAGCCTCAACCAGGTGAACCACTGGGCGTCTTGTACGCAGCTTTAACCGTGAGCTTGATCCTCGGAGGTTCTTATCTGCCCTCCACCATTTTTCATTCTTCTCATCTCCACATATATATTGTATCTCCTTCTCATTTTTCTGAACTTTCTCGTGTCAGCTCTTCCTTATTCTTTTTCCATTTCTCTCTTTTCACCTCAGTTTTCTGTTACTCCTCCACTCACCTGTTCCTCCCCCCTCCCGATTCTTCCTCTCAGATCTGTGACCTCCTCCTTTTTACCTACCGGTACACCTCCCTTTTTCCTTTCTTCCTCTCATCCTCTCTTACCTTCGTCCCTCCCTCTGTCCTTCTCTTCTCAGACCTCATCTCTCCTGACTCCTCTTTCTGTCTATTCTCCTTTCTTCATCCTCCTCTTCACCCTTTCCTGACCTCCTCCTCCTCTTCACCACCTGTTCCTCTTTCCTCGCTTCACCTTCTTCTCCCCCTTCTCTTCTTCCTTGTTCCCTCCTGACCTCCTCTCTCCTCCTCTTTTCTCTCCTTATCTCTTGGAGAATAAATAAACCCTCCTCCTCCTCTACCCCCTCCTGACCTCTCCTCTCTCGCTCTTCTTTTCTCACTGTCGCCCCCTCTCTTCTCCCTCCTGACCTCCCTCCTCCTCACCTCCTCCACCCTCCTCCTCTTCTCCTAATTAGCACCTGAGCGTACAGGCCTGGTTAATATTCGGCGGCGAGGCGCTGCGACGGCAGAAGGGCACCTCGCCGTCTCTCCTGCGCTGCTGTTGCCGTGGTAACACCATGGAAATGAAGCACCGCTCTCTGTCTCTATCTCTCTCTGTCTCTTTCCTAATTTTTTTTGTACCTCCCCCTCCACCCGCTACACCCTTCACTTTTTAATGAGTCACATGCATCCATTAAACGTTAGCATGGAAGGATGGCGGGGGGGCGGACTCGTGAGGGCAAAGTGCTGCGCTCCGAGACAGAAAACTCACATTTAAGGCGTGAAGGGAAAAAAGTTCCTATTTGTTTTTAAAAAAGATCAATGTTTGTAAAAATTTACAGCCATTGTGTGTCTGACAGATGTTTGTGTTCGGTCGCTCGGTCCAAGGACGCCGTAACTTTTGTTTATTAATCTGCTCATCTGTCTGTGTGTGTGTGTGTGTGTGTGTGTGTGTGTGTGTGTGTGTGTGTGTGTGCATGGGGGGTTCGGGGCTGTTTGGACAGAGGCCTTGGCCTTGATGAAGTTCTTTAAAGCTGCTAATTGTATTTCATTCATATTTCATGGTCACAGGGGGCAGACAGTTTTGCCGAGGGAGAATTGATAGAATGTCAGGTGTGTGTGTGTGTGTGTGTGTGTGTGTGTGTGTGTGTCTGTCTGTGTGTGTTGCATTCCTAAACCATGGCCATGTGATGCTGGTGGGTATTTGTGTAAGTTTAAGTGTGTTTCTTGCACTCGTCCATCGTGACAGCTGGAGGTCACGGACATTTTGTGTGTCTGTGTGTGTCTGTGGGTTTGTGTGTTGATCCGGATTTGTTATCCTACCACAAACGACACAGTGTGTTTGACAGTTGTTTTACTTCAGCTGTTATCTTGATTGTCACCGATCTTGACCTCTGACCCCTCGTGAACTGTTTCCACAACATAAACAAATCTATTCACATTAATTCTGTGATTCTCTGTTTTTTTATTTACTGAAATAAACTGAAATGAAAGATAATGTGAAACCAAAATTAAAAAAAGACATCAAGGCGTCAATACTTTATTATATCAGACGTGATGTGGCTGTTTGACAAAACTCACTTCTTGAAACATTTGGGATAATTTAAGAAAACCAATCAAAAAGATCCAGGTCATTTTAATGTTTCTTGAGATGATTCTCAAGAATTACCATTTCTCCCAATAAAGCGAAAACGCACCAGGGAACCAAGTGACCCAAGAGGATTATGGGACAAGAAATGGCGAGGACAACAATTCCCATGATCCTCGCTGCTTCATAACATTGTGTTGACTGACAGATCCCTAGTGGCTGAAGTTGATGTTTAACAATAAGGCCTTTTAAATAAGAGCAGTCACAGAGATGGACGATAAAACATTAGTGATGGAGAGATGAATGGAGTGATTGATGTCGTTCATGCTCAGTTGTTTTCAAGCTGTTTAAGAATTACTGCAGAATAACAGGAAGTGGTTCTGTTCTCTGAACCTTCGTTCACCTTCAGGTTTCTACTTTCTCACGCTTTCTGGTGTTTGGCTGTTTAAGCTGTTGTCACATTATCAATATCAGGTGCTTGGATCCAACTGGATTAGATTTCCATCTGAATCATGAAGAACAACTTAGAACCCGTTAGGACGAATTATCTTTCAGCAGGGAGAGATTGTTCCAGCAGAGAGTTTCTGTCTGTAATTTCAGTCCCATGTCAGGAGTTCCCAGGTGGGTAATTCCAACAGACTGCAGCTACTGGTAAAAGCCGGCCTGGTTTCCTCCTGTTACAGGGCCAGCAAAACAACCTGAGGTAAAACTAGTCCTGCTGTCCTTTCGGTAGGTTTCACAGAACACTTATATAACACAAGTGAGATTTGGATCTATAAGCTGAAGAGGAAGCTGCTGGAAATAGCCTGGTGCTCTCCGATGAGCATCTAGCAGCTGTGTTAATGATGCATTAGCACCACGAGATGCCCACACAAAGGAACCTTTGATCATCATTCAGCGTCTCACACACACTTATATTGAACTGTGGACACACACACACACGGAGCTGCATGACGACTGGGGGGGGGGGTCACAGAGCGTTGTCGGCCTCTTAGCGTTCAGTCGCTCCTCTGCTTCCTGGACGCTCTTCCTGTTGGTTCGTTTACATCTCACAATCCCATCCAATGAAAGAAGTGGGTGGGGTCGAAGGTCTTATTGAGTCAGGCGTCATTTGTTTATCCAGTTTTCTGCCGGTTCGATACCGCCATCACTCTATGTCCTGTTTCTGCAGAGAGGAAGTTAATCCGACTCTTTTTGGTCAGAACGTTTCTTTAGAGAGACACAGGCGTGTTTTCATCACGTGTGTCTGTTGCAGACCTCTGGAGGAAAACAGAAAGGAGAAACTTCGGTGAAGGCCACAGAAACTTTGTGTTTTGTTTCGAGCCGAACTACTTGTGAAAGTTTGTTGGCCTTCGATAAAAACACTGACACATTTTGGAACTCACCAAAAAACACCCGGAGCCAGATCAGGTTGTTATGAGTTCTCCAGAGAACATGTCACATGACTGCAGCCTGTCGGAGGACAGGCGGTTTGAGGACCAAACACCATTTGGTGATTTCTCCTGGTGAAAGATCGTCGTCAGTCAGTCGAGTAGTTTATAGGTTTCATTTCAGATGCAGGTTGATATCATGAGTTCATCAGAATCCATGTTGTTGGAGTTAGTTTCCACTGAAGCCTTTTCGTGCAGAGCTCCTCCTCCCTGCAGACCCTCGTCCCCTCGTCCCCTCCAGTTTGCCCTTGTTCCAGTAAAACGTCTTTAACCCTCCTATGAGCACACTTGGCTCCTTCCGATCTGCCTCTCGTCCTCCTAATTTGTCATTTCATTTCCCAAGATGTTTCCTCATTACCTTCTTTTTCCTCCCCGAGTTGTTTTATGGCTTCCTCGACACCCTTTAGTCTCTGGAACGTCCTTGTTCGTCTCAGTTTAACAGTCAAAGGGATGAAACACTTTGTGGTTTGACGGATGATTTGCTTTAACCTTCATGTAGGTGAATGGGATTTTTTGTAAAAGCTGCAGTGGACCCGGCGTCACCCGGCTGATCCTGGTTCAGTGTCACTTTCAGAGGAAGGATGTGTCCCTTCCTGGTCCTAGAACAGAGGCATCCTGGGGGGTGGTATTCTTAGCACACCACTGTCCAGTTGTAAAGATACTGAGTGTTTCTATCTGAAGTGGATCTGGATCAGATGTATTTTTTGGTCGAACCTCACCTGCCTCTTTGAAGCTAATTTGAAAATCACTGTTGTCCCTGCTGCAGTTTTATTATTTTCCCGTAATTACTGAGTTTACGCTCCGAACGATCCCCCGTGCTCAAACACTGTACAAGTAATTACAAGGCTGCGCGGAGGAGAGCCGAGCCCGACGAATGGGACGCAGCCAAGCGGCTTGACTCCCCCCGTCAGAAGTTGGCCTGGAGTCGGATGGGCCGATCCAGTGAGGCAGCAAAACATGACACTGTTGTATTTTTTCCGGAGCTGGCAGCGACAGTGCTGTTCCTCGTCGTCATGAAGCGAGGCCGCCGTCGCTGCTCGGCTGAAATGCTCCGGCCCGCAGCTCTGTCTGAGATTCTCATTTCCTTCATCTGCTGTGTCTTCTTATATTTCTCTTCTTCCTCTGTTGGTATCATTTCTGTCTCTCCTCCTACTCACTCGTTCTTTTCCCTCTTTAGCGTTGATCTGCGTCTCTTTCTTCCTTTTTCTTGGCTCCTACACACTCGTCTCCCTCCACCTCTTCCTATACATAGACTCTCTGCTCGCTTCTCTTCAACTCCACCTACACTCTCTTCGTTTTCCTGCTGTTTTATCTCCTTTTCCATCTGCCTCCCTCTTTTCCCATTTCACCTCTGGCAACAGCTGGACCTCTGGCAAAGTATGTTGAAGAAGAGCGTTGTGCACAAAGGATACGATGGAAGCATTTCTTTATTCCCTCAGTATTTTAGCTGATTGTTAATCTATGGATTATTTGTGGAGTCTGGTTCCTCAGAATCTGAGTTGACGTCTCTTTAGAGTCACTTCAAAGCCCGATGTGCATCTCCACATGTTTAACAGCATCAGATGCTCTTGATCTGGAGAGTTATGTGTGTAACCGAGCTTCTATGAATTCTGGATGCTTGTTATGTAATACCTGGTTTTCTATAATCCATAGAGGAAAATCATAAAGTTGTGACACTGCCAGATTTGGCTCAGGTCAGAATTCACAGTATTAGTTTGTACTTTGGGTTTCCAGGACAGAGCTACTGGAGTTCCTCTCATGTCGCAGGATATACTTGAATTGACTCCCTCAAAAAGTGGGTTGCTCATGAAATACTGATTACATAGTTTGTCTGACTAACTAAAACCCAAAGATATTTAATTTACAAGGATAAAAGACCAAGAGAAGAAGCACATCCTTGTTTTTTAGATGCTGCAGAGCAGAGAAGTTTCCGTATCTGTGCCAATATCTTATCTAAGTTTCAAAACTTTACTCTTATTCTATATCGTAGTTTGGGGAATTTGAATCTCAATCTTAAAGCATCAGTGTTAAAGGGCTGATCCACGAGTCTCACAGGAAGCTCAGTCACCGTGGTCCGACCGGCTCAGCCTGTAAACAACTGACTCAGTCACAAATCACAGGTTTCTGTTTTCTTTAATCTGTCACTTTTACACAGAACTGAACTTCTGGAGTTAAAGAAACTCTCTGAACAACCTTTCAGTGCTTCTGATGGAAGGTTTTCTATCTGTTCAGTCTGCGGAGGTCCTGCAGGGTTCTGTTCTACTGCTGGAGAGAGAACTGTGCAGGAAAAAAGACTTTTGGATCTGAATTGATGAACCAGAGGAGTTGACACGTTCAACTTTATAAGCAAAATGGAAAAATACACTCTTTTCTTGACATTTTAATTTTATTTCAAATTTCAAACCCTTGAATCTGCAAATTCAAAATGGATTCAGAAAATAGATTGTTTTAAATAATTACTTAATTCTCGAAATGCAGAAACAATTTCAACCGTTTTCATGGCACCCCACTTTATTTAAAAAATAAACTGTTTGACTTTGTGTTTTATATTTTGAATTAAACAATCAATAAAACATCCTGGTATTTTTTACTTTATTCTTAACATTTCAAATTTTATTCTCAAAATGCAAAAAGGAAAACGAAACAATTCCATTTTCCTTTTTTCAACGTTTAGACTTTTTCAACAAAATGAAAAACAGACAATTGTGACTGACTAAATAAAGGAATTCCTCGTTCGTCGCTGTCCAATCAGGTTTGGGTCCAAACATTTCAAGGCTGTCTCTTGTGGACTCTTTTAATTCTGTTGTCGAGCAGCTTCGAGGTTAAAGTCGACTCGTGAACAATCAGCGCTTCATGAGGAAATCTCATGAGTTGAAGTTTGCAGTAAAGACATGAGGTTTATAATTACATAGGATGAGTCTCGTTGCACAAGGAGACGATTGGAGCAGGACTCGGTGTTCAGGCAGCGAGAAGCTGATCAAGGCTGCGAGAGCATGAAATATGTCCAACATTAAGTGACACTGGGGACAAATAACAGCTTGTCCAACACTAATTAAGTGTTAAAATACTCTCCATTTTTCTGGCAAATGGGTTTTTCTCCCCCCAAAGGATCAGGACACCTTTCAAAGCTTCGACTTCGCTGATGGAAAAAAACCAAAAACCTCATTTTATCAGATGAATTTGGTGATATTTCATCGAATCGTTAGAGTGAAGATCTCATCTTCCTCCTCCTCGCTCGTCCTCTTCATCTGCTGTCGTCTTTCAGGTCTCTCATCCTAAATGCTCTGTTGTCCCTCTCTCCTCCTCCCTCTTTATGTTTCTCTGCCTTCTCCCCTCCATCGTCCTCTCTTTCTCTCTTTCTCTCTTTCTCTCTTTCTCTCTTTCTCTCTGTCTCTCTCTGTCTCTCTGTCTCTCTCTCTGTATCGCTGTCTCTCTCTTTCTCTCTGTCTCTCTCTCTCTGTCTCTGTCTCTGTATCTCTGTCTCTCTCTGTCTCTGTCTCTGTATCTCTGTCTCTCTTTCTCTCTTTCTCTCTTTCTCTCTGTCTCTCTCTGTCTCTCTGTCTCTCTCTCTCTGTCTCTCTCTCTGTATCTCTGTCTCTCTCTGTCTCTGTCTCTGTATCTCTGTCTCTCTCTGTCTCTGTCTCTCTCTCTGTATCTCTCTCGTCTCTCTCTGTCTCTGTCTCTCTTTACTCTCTGTCTCGTCTGTATTCTCTCTTCGCTCGTCTCTCTCTCTGTCTCTCTCTGTATCTTGTCTCTGTCTCTGTCTCTGTCTCTTGTCTCTCTGTCGCTCTCTTCTCTGTATCTCTGTCTCTCGTTCTCCTTTTCTCTGTCTCTTTCTCTGTCTTGTCTCTGATCGTCTCTCTCTGCTCGTCTCTGTCTCGTCTCTTTCTCTCTTCTGTCTCTGTCCTCTGTATCTCTGTCTCTCCTCTTGTCTCTCTCTGTATCTCGTCTCTCTGTTCTTCTCTGTCTCTCGTCTCTCTGTCTCTCTCTGTCTCTCTCTGTCTCTGTCTCTCTCACTCTGCCAGGCCATGGCCTAGTTAAAACGTCTTCTGCTTTGTGCCCGCTCTCTTTCATCAGCTTGGAAGTTTTTTAGACGCTCCCCTCTTTCTCTTTCCCTTTATCTCTCTGCTTCTTTGCCACTGTCTCTCGTCCTCTTTTTATAACCCCCACCCCCCCCCACCCCCCACCGGCCCCTTTTACCTGCGTTTTCCTTTTGTCCTCGTTTTATGTCTCCCCCTCTTCTCTCCCCATATTTATTTATACCTGTCTTTCCCTCTGTCTGTCTCCTCTCGTCCTCCGTCTGCTTCTACCTCCCTCTCTCCGCTCCATTGTGAGGATGATGGCTGTCAGGAGATCTCATCACTGAGTCTCTCTTATTACATGATTACAGGGTAATTATCCTGTGAAGTTGTCTTTGCCCGAAAGTATGAAAGACGCTTAATGTCTTTTTAATGGGGTTTGGAGTTTGGAGACTTTTCTTGTCTTCTGTAGTTACTGTGGACTCTTCAATTTATTTCATTTACATGTGACTGGCCTGGAACAACGTGTCCTGATTAAGTGGCACTCGGTTTCATGGTAATGTTCGGGCGCTGCGTCTCGCTCCGAGTTGTCAGTCACACGACTTCTGGTCTCGGCTTTGTCGGCAAACGCTGTTTCCTGCCAGCGTCTGATTAAAAAGCAGCAGATGAGGCTCCTGTGATGTTTAGGGGCAAGCGATGACATAGACACCTGGCTCGGACCGCCGAGGAGACGAGAGACAGAATCAGGACAAACCTCTGAACTGATGTGGCCCTGGGTAACAGAGGCAGGTTTACACATACAAGGAATTTGCTGTGTTGTATTCGTGCAAGTATAAATATAAAGAATGAAGTGAAGTATAAGCACCAGGGGAGGGACTGTGCATTATGTTGTCAGTAAACAGGAAGTTAAAGTGTGACCTGTATTTTTTGTACATGTTTCTCTCATAGACGTTTCAGTTATACACTCGCGGTTCATTAGATAAACCTCCAGTAACTAAAACTTCATACGATCTAATACCTGAAACAATATTGCAGCAGTGCAGCACTAAATCCTCCCTCATGAAGCTCATAATGTTTTAGGAGGGAAGATACAACTTAATGATCATTCTGGACGCTGCAGTTTGTGCTTTAACTGACGAGTGTTTCCTTTATATCAAAGATAAAGCTAAATTAGCAACGGAGTGAAAAAAGATCTTGGTATCAGTTCTGTATTGTTTCTAAAAACATTTTTTACAAACCAGGTTTTCAGGAGCTTTAAGTTGCTTCATATCCAGGAAAGTGTGTTTAAAGCAGCATTTTATCTAAAGTGTATTTCAGTACAACAACACATATATTTTCACTACAAGTGACGGCAGTAAAACATCTGTGCTGATGTGTTTTATCTCTGATACAGTGCTGATTTCACATCTCTCAAATAAATAGCAACCAAACGCTGTTTTCCTTTCTACAAAAGCACAAATTATCCATTTCCCATTTCTGTCACTGCCCATCATGCTCCTTCTTCCTGTTCTTTGTCTTATTCAGGGTGAATTCAGCACATCGCTCACAAACAGATCAACACCACTTCTCTCTCTGTTTGTCTAACGTGTGTTTTTATGCTTTTAGTCCCCAAGCGGCTGCTGAGCAGCTCCATGAACACAAACAATATTAACATGTAATTTTCTCTCTTTGTGTTTGTCTCCACACAGCTTGAGCACCGCTGCTGTCTGTGATGCTATCCCATGACGCCCAGGTCAGTAGCTGACACTGCCAGTGAGCGGGAGACGCCACTGCACAACCGGTCCTGGGCCGGCAGCATTAGCCGGTTCTCGCCCTCCCTCTCTCACGCTGGAGACGCCACCTCCACCCACCTTCCAGTATCCACAACCATCAGCTCCGATCCACCCCAGTAAGACGCCCTCACACACCGACACGCTGACGTCCTTGGAAAGCACCAGCAGCAGCAGCAGCAGCCAAAAATCACAATATCTTCAACGCAATCAGCAGCACCAGCACCAACACTGTCACCAGCAGCCACCATGTCCAGTCGTAGAAAGTCCTCCACCCCCTGCATGGTTCGGGTCGTTACTGACCTGCCTGAAGAGCGAGATGAAGCGAAGGAGGTGATGGAAATATCGACGGACAAGTCAGAGTCACCTGAATGTGCAGAAAAGAGTCAAGTCGCCGAGCAGGAGAAACCAGAGGATCCAGACCAGCAGACATTTCCAAATCCAGAGGAAAAGCAAACTCCTGAGCCATTAGAACAAGAGCAGCAGTCGGGTAAAGAAGACCGACCCCCTGTCATTGAAGATGTAGACGCTAGAGAAGAGAAGGACGGGGAAGAGGCTGAATCTGACCCAACATCCCAGAAAAAGCTGCCCAGAGGTTACGAGTGCAAATACTGCCCGTTTTCCACCCAGAACCTGAATGACTTTAAAGAGCATGTGGACTCGAGCCACCCTAACGTCATTCTCAATCCGTTGTACCTTTGTGCTGTCTGCAACTTCAACACCAAGAAGTTCGACTCACTCACAGAGCACAACGACAGCCAGCACCCGGGCGAGACTAACTTCAAGTTCAAGAGGATAAAAGAGAACAATCAGACGATCTTAGAGCAGACAATCGAAGGCAAGGACAACCCAGTCCGATGCGAAGCGACAAATGAACAAGGTGAGAGCAGCAACAGTTCTGTGTTTCCACCTTGCATCTCTACCACGTTGAAAACCCCCGACAATATCCAGTCGCTCTATCGAGGAGGCGAACTAAAGAGCCAGCTGGATCAGATCACAGCGGTCAACATCAATGGAACCGTCATCATCCCTGAACCCACCATCCTCCAAGGGCTCTCCCACGTCAGCCCGATGCTCCAGCGCCCGCCCAACTTCAACTCTGTACCAAAAATAGCTGTTCCCTTGAACACTACCAAATATAACCCTTCTTTAGATGACAACCTGACATTGATCACCTCCTTCAACAAATTCCCTTACCCCACCCATGCTGAGCTGTCCTGGCTCACAGCTGCTTCCAAGCACCCGGAGGAACAGATCAAAGTGTGGTTCACCACCCAGCGCCTGAAGCAAGGCATCACCTGGTCCCCGGAGGAGGTGGAGGAAGCAAGAAAGAAAATGTTCAATGGTTCCTTCCCTCCTGCCCATCCCATGTTCACCATCCTCCCTACAAGCTCTCAGCCGGCTGCCAAAGCCTCCCAGCAGCCCATTGTCCACACCACAGTGGAGCCTTCAGGTCAAGTCCGGACGACCACGTCCAATGGGTTAAGTGTAGTCACCACCACAAGCACTCCAGCTGGGGTCGCAATTTGCTCCACCCTTAAACGAACTCTACCAGCACACCTGACGACGCTGTGTGGCCCAGAGTCTAAGCGACCCATTATGGCAGTCGCCCCCCATTCTGGTGACCCTAAAGATAAGGGTCTCATGGCTCCTCCTCCACCCCCTCCACCCCAGAAAGACCACTTCCCAATGGCCCCACCTCCTGTTCCCATAGAGATGAAGAGGCCATCCGTGCCTTTAATGCCCCCACCATCATCATCACCATCATTGTTGTCCAAAGGGAAGATGCTCTCAACATTAGGAAGCTCCAAATCAAAGCCAGTGATGTCATGGCCCTCCATTGTCTTTTCAGATTCCTTAACAAGGCGGATGATGGCTCCCCCGCCCATCTTTGCCCCTCCGTTTAAAAAATCCTTATTTCTTCCTCGTGCCCTGCCCATTGCTTCCAAAGAAAAGCACCCAAACACCCACCCTTTGCCAGCTTCTGATTTGAAGTTGCCAAGCTCCCCTCCACTCATTACCCCCCAGATAAGGAGGCCGACCATTATTCAGTCCGTTCGTGCTCCGGCTAAAGCCCCACCGCAGATTCTAGGGTTTAGCCTGGATGGTAAGAAACTAAAGGAGCAGCAAGGAGTGGAGCTGAAAGCCAGCTACCCCAGAGGAGACAAGGTACTGACGCCTCTGACAGAGGCTAATGGAACCTCTCGCACTGACGGTAAATGGCCTCATCATCAGACCTCTGCTCTTTACAACAATGGAGGGATACATATGAAACCAGATTTTCAGCAGAAGTCCTCAGTGCTGACCCAGTTTCCTTTGCTGGAGAGAATGAAAGGAAAAACGTCTGACCAGCTGAAGATCTTGGAAGAGAACTTCTTGAGGAACAGCTTCCCCACACACAGCGATGTGGACAGTCTGTCAGCCAACACCCGCCTGTCTCACCGGGAAATCGACAGCTGGTTCGTGGAGCGCCGCGCACTACGCGACAACTTGGAACAAGCACTTATCAACTCCATGGGCACTAAGAGGATTGGGGTGGGGGGCATCGCTGCCCTCCCTGACAAACAACTACATCAGCAGCAACACCAAACTCTGAAGCTGAATGGGATTCATAAACCGAGCATCGGTGCCGGCCATCTTAAAAGCCCTCTGCTGCCTTCGCACACTCTGCCCATCATCTCCCCCGGTACCATTGCACCCCCCGTCCCCAACCCGAACCCCTGCTCAGTGCCTCCAGACAGCCGATCCCTGGCACTCCTCAAGGACGATTTTGCTCAAACACGGTGGCCTTCCCCTGAGGAGTTAAACCAGCTGGAGGGTCGGACAGGACTGGCTCGTGCCGACCTCGCCCGCTGGTTCAACGACAGTCGGCTGCAGAGCGGCAGCATGGACCTGACAGAACTTTTTAACAACAACGGAGTAAATGGAGGACAGGGGGCGCCAGCGTGTTCCCCTGAAAATGCTCCCTCCAGCATCATCCAGCGCTGTCAGGAAGGAGCCATAACAAACAGCAGCAGCAGTAAGGTGCTGGAGCTGGAGCTGGGCTGGTTGATGGAGCAGCGCGCCAACAGCCTCAACAGTCAACAGCACGATGACGTCCACGACCGGTTTGCTGGAAGGTACTGAACTCGTAGAATATTTAACGTTTTACGTTTGCTAGTATTTTGCTTTTCTTTTGAAGGATCCTCACACTAGTGAAAACATTTTGTTGTATAAATAAACAATAAGGTACATTTTATGATTCATTTTAAACTTCCCCACAGTGAACAATAACATATTATTTAATTTAATGGTGTCAAATTTATTAGAAATGCTTTTACTTTGAAACATTAAACCTTAACTTAAGGCTAGAAGTTTAGTTAATACTTCACCACCTAGTGGTAGCACTGGTATTGCAAAACAATTCCACTATCTTCTCTTTTGGCTCTCGAGTTTCTGCAGGTTGTTCAATTGGTAAATTTACTTAAAGAATCTTAAGCTGTTTCCCACAACTGCCTCAGAAACACAAATCAAATGTTACTCTGTGGCCTTTTAGTAAATCCTGAATTTACATCATCTCTGATCATTTTACACTCAAAACCTAAAGATTCTTCTATAAATCCCCAGTTTGTCTTTATTTCTATCTTTATATAAATGACAAAATATTCAGTTTCAGTCCCAGAATCTTTTTTTGTGGTGACCCGTACATCAGAAATGAATCCCTGCTTCCTCTCAGCGGGATCGTGCTGTTGTTTCCTTGTTGCCACGTTAACATTGTTTTCAGGACATTAACCTGAAAATCGACGGCACTTTATTTAGTCTGCCGTGAATTCTGGGAGCTTGGGACATCTTTCGTCAAATAACCGAGCCATTAGGCAGGAAACCAATATCTCCACAATAATTTGGGCGAGAGTTTTATTCTTCCCGTGAGTCAGCTCGGGGGTTCAGGCTCAGTCTTTGAAAAGCTCGTTAACGGCACGTTAGAATCTTTCTGGCTCTGGCGCGGTTTGCTCTGAAATGTACAGACAACGAGAGAAACATTGACGCTGCAACACAAAGGAATTCATTTGTTTGATATAGATTTATGGTAAATTCAGGGAAAGATGATTTCATGCAGAAAGCTGCTAAAGGTAAAAGTGATTCTCTCTTTATTTCACCAAATTTTGTAACTGACACAGTTGAGATTTGTCGTCTTTGAATTTTACTTTGGAATATTTTCTTATTTTCCACATTACATGAAAAAAAAAACATCCATCAGGATCAAATTACTCTGCGTCTATATTCTCATGATAATTAAAAACAACTATTCTTCCACTTGTGTTAAATCTGATAATGAACAATCACTGCACTTCTCTTAAATATCACATGATTGACGGCTCCTTTCTTCCTTGTGAAATACAGATATCCTTGAATCTGATTTCAGAGATTATTCATCCCGTCTCTTTATCTGCGAGGACGAAATCAATTTCATGTTTGTCACTTAAGCTTCATTGAGATGTTTCATGGTGTTTCAGCTGTTAACTGCAGTTTAGTGGTTCCACACGACTGAGACGGACTTTGTAACATCTAGTGATTTCATTATCTAATTAAATCGTCTACATTTGTCTTTAGATATTAAATAATAGTAATAATAATTGTGATAAATAAACAAAGATGATGTTGAGTGTTACAAACCAGACAAATATAAAAACATCTGTCTATAGAAGAAGAAGCGGTAACATATATATATCAAATCACATTCCGTCGATTTCAGAGCAAACTTAACTTTCTTAAAAAATATTTGTAAAAATTATTAATTAGCTGAGGCCCTATTCTGCAATAATGCAGCAGAAAATACAAACTACACAGGGACCAGCTCATCAAAGCGTTTCTTAAACAGTAATACTTTAATATAACATGTGTATTTTTAAATTGTGGTTTTTAACTTCTGTATATATTTTAACGGCTGAACAACGTCGTAGAAACATAGATTTTTAACTGCTTTACTCAAGGAATCCTAACCAGGAGGAGACTGCAACTCCCATCATGCTTCACTGCTGCACCACCTCAACTCATTTGTTTTAGTTTAGTGACAGAAAAAGACTTAATCTACATTTAGTTTTTTTAACAATATCATTAATGATTCAACACGCAGGGGAGAGCTGTTGTTTGCAATCTGCACCTTCACCACTAGATGCCACTAAATCCCACACACTGAACCTTTAGATAACGCTTTGTTAACCTCCAACAGACTGAGGCAGCAGAACGTGGCGGAGTTGAAGAATGGGGGACAGAACGGAGGAGTCGTCGGAGGAGCGCGGGAAGGTGTTCAGGAGCTGGCTGGAGGACGGACGCTCGAGGAGAGGACGGGAGCTGCTCCTGGACAGAGAGAGGAAGATGGCGGAGGACGCGTCCGGGAGGCTGACTGGATGAAACGGTGAGAGGACGTTAATGATTGATGGATTCTAATATTCAATGGCAATGAGGTCAAACAGTAGATCATCCGCAGACGGTTCTGTGGAACTGAATCTGCAGGTTTTTAGAAGAGAGTGGAGTGATTTCCGTTCCCGGGCGTCCCTCCTCCGCTCCTCAGTCCGTCAGAGTTGAAGCCAGCATCTCGATCCCGGGCAGCAAACAGAGCCGCTCCAGCCAGTCGCCGGCTGTGTGTGGAGCTGTGTCAGTTTTGGCTTCAACTGCTTCAGCGACGACGCCAACTTTAGGAAAATTTAGGATGGAGAAGAGAAAAAAAAACATGATCTGAGGCCAGAAATAGCAGCAGACCCCCTGGTGTGGTAAAGTGTGATGATAAAAGGCTCCACCGGGGGCAGAGTGTGACGACAGAGTCTGAGGCTGACAGAAGACTGAAAGTTTCATCAAATAGAATCGGTTCAAATACGTCCTGCAGGCAAACTCACAAACAAGGTGGAGACTCGACTTCTTACGTCGTCAGGTTGTCACTCGTTTGGGAAACCTGATCAAAAGAACCAGCCCGTGACAGCGAGAATCAATAATCAATACGCAGCGTTTAGACAAACCAACAGGAATAAAACTCATCCTGTCAGTGGGCGACTCACGATCCTTCTTTTCTGACACTTTTCACTTCTGCTCGACTCAAACATATTTCACTTGTCCGTCAACGAGCTGGTTTTTAAACTCATTCACACACAAAAACAACGTGAGAATAAAAGAACTTCATGTCAAATCTAAATAATATGACAAACAACACCACAGAGTAAGTTTAGTGTTAAAGACAAAATCAACTTACGGTAAGTTCACACACACTCGCACACAAACAGACACACACACTCTGAATCTGCTCCTCAAGTCGTCAGTGCTGCTCGTTGTGTTTCTCAGTTTAATTTGTATTAGATTTGCTTGATGCTCTGCAGATACATGATCCAGAGACGTCACAGGTCACATGATCAACTCGTCACCGCAGCAACTGGAGATTCATGTTCGCTGAGTCAGTTCACAGGTTTTCAAACGGGCTCAAATCAGTCTGAACACAACGTTAATCCACAGTATGAGTCATAATATAATATAATATAATAAGATAGAATAGAAAAGAAAATAGAATCCCTGTTCACTAACAGACTGATTTATTTCAACTCCTCCACTTTGGGCTCCATCCCACTCACCAGACAGAAAAACACCAACACAACATCAGTCTGCTGCATCTGCAGAGAGGCCACTCTTTACTGAAATTAGAGAATTTAAGTGTCTGAATCAAGCTGTCACTTTCATCCACTTCCCTTCAGACGTGAAGCTCGTCCGACGCCTCGCGTCCCGGCGCGTTGGAACAGCGGCGTTCAGAGATTCAGTTTGTGAGCAGGATGATAAATGAACATGAGCTGCTGTCTAAACTCGGAGGCCACACACTCGCCCGCTCTGCCAGACGCTCAGTTCAGGTGCCAGTTATTATTGGAGGCTGAATTCTGCTCTCAGAAACACTTTGGCTCACAGACGACTGAGTGGCAGGCGAACGCTGCTGGAGGAATCTGCTCCGGTTCTGATCCGGACAGGTGATTGTGGCTGAATGAGCCAGAACAGTTCTACCTGAGAAACCGTGAACACATCTTTTAAAAGGTGTCAGTGTTTCCTGATGTTCAGACTTTTCATTCTATGATTCACTTCAGATTCCTCATCAGATCACTTCAAAGTGTTTCGGGAAACGTTCAGAAACCCAATATTCTGTATTATTCTGTTCTGATTCTATATTAGCCATATTCTTTCTGTTCTAATGCACGCGTGTAGGAAACGTTTGAAATTAAAGGGTTTTTTAAAGCTGCTTTGATTTATAATTTGGTCGATTTGATCATCTTTCAAGCTTTTCCTGCCTTTTCATTCATCCAGCTCACATCAGCAAAGTGATGTTAGTGTCTCCTGATCCAGCTCAGTCCCCTTTAGCTCCACGTTTGGTCTCCTCCACCTCCACAGAAACAAAAAACAAAGAGCTAAAAGACGCTATTAGAGCCGCTTCGTCCCTCACAGCATCTAAATCACAGCAACACAACTCAGTTTCACATTCTGAAATTCATCTCAGCTCAAAAGTCAAAATACAGACAGAAAAAATACTGTGAAAACCTGAGATGAGGAAAATGCATCAACATTTCAGATTCTGCTCATAATGGGAATTAAAGACAGAGTTATTCAACTATTCAGCAAAACATGATGAGAATGTGACAAACATCCCCCGATATTATTCTGTATTAATCGTAACTTTGTTCTTTTGGGGAGGAGGCCAAGGTAAACGCTGGAGTCGAATATCTGCAGAGAAAAGGAAGAATAACACGTCTGAAATTAATCAAGAGGTTTCTGCAAAAAAACACTTTCACACATTTTAGAATCAGAGAGAAGCGAAAGGGCGAAGTTAGTGAATGGAGCCAAGATCACGGAATAACCTGTTTTCATCTGCAGGAATTAAATGTCTGAAATATGCATCTGGATGTGAACATGTGTGACTTTGTGTTTAATTTTCTCTCCTTTGGGAAACTTTAGTTCTACTCAGAGGAGGGGGGGTAGAGGTCGGAGGTCACAGCAACACGGAGAGCGACAGGTTTTTATTAAAGAGTCAGAACGATTGATGGAGCAAAAACAAATTCCTGCAACGCAAATCAATGTGTGTGTGTGTGTGTGCGCACCATCCATTGTCCTGTCTCACTAATCACTGCAGCGCCCGGCTTCATTTAATCAGCCGAGCGCGGAGCGTCGTCCCATAATAACTTATCAACGGTCGTAGCTTATAGATGACGGCTTAATTACCAAAATGCTGCAGCTGCAACACGGAGGCAAAGAGCAAACTTCTCCAGGAAACCACCGATTCAAAAAACACCATTATGTTTCATTTTGAATCAGTTTCAATAGAAAAGGAGATTTTATTCTTATTAAAAGATTCAGAAAATATCAAATATCATGAAACACACTGTGAAACTGATTTTATATTTTCATCAGGAGGAAAACTTTAGAACAAAACTTCACTGAAACTTACTGTTGAAATATTCAAGTGAAAAATAAAACATCTCTTCTCAGTAGTGATAATTGTGTTTTTCTGCAGAACGTCTGTGAACAAGTTCTTCTTCTGCTGAGCGAGTTGAATTATGTATTTATTATAAACATCTTGGTTTTTAAGATTTGTGTCAGAGTTGTTGTGTGTGCGCGTGTCTGTCTGTCTGTCTGTCTGTCTGTCTGTCTGTCTGTGTGTGTGTGTGTCTGTCTGTCTGTCTGTCTGTCTGTCTGTCTGTGTGTCTGTCTGTCTGTCTGTCTGTCTGTCTGTCTGTGTGTGTGTGTGTGTGTGTGTGTGTGTGTGTGTGTGTGTGTGTGTGTGTGAGACTGAGTTTATCTCTGGATTCAGTTTCAAAATAAAAGTCTTTGTCCGGACATCGAACGCTCCTTCTTTACCTTCACTCCTGTCCGTTTGTCTGTTGAATCTCAGTCAGGAGCTCGGCCTCTTTTTGCTCCATGTTGGTCTCCTCCTCCTCCTCCTCCTCCTCCTCCTCCTCCTCCTCCTCCTCCTCCTCCTGGTGTTTCACTGTGTTCAGCAGCTGCTTCTCTCTCGGAGGATTTCAACTGAAGAAGACGCAGTGACAGTGAAACACGAGATCAACTGAGGATCCTCTTTGTTATCTTCAGTGTCAAACTACTGATTAAAGTCTGAAATGTGGAGTTAGCGTCAGAACATCAGAAGACATGACGGCTCCTGGTGATGAAGCGTCTGAATCCGGAGAATCGTTCCCTCCGTCGACCGTTTGAGGCCGAACAGCAGTTTTTGTGTAGAGGATGAAACCGTGTGTGTTTCTGTGTGTTTCACTGTCCATTGTCCTGTTTTCTATAATCACAGCGGCCGCGCGCCTCATTTAATCACTTCTGCACAAAACACAACTTCAACACACTTTCCCTCTTACACGGATTAGAAGAGAGAGCGCCGGCCAGTCGGGTCGAGGAGAAAGCTGCGATTTCACAACATGTCCCAGTTCCCAGCAGCGCCGGGCGACGGGAACACCGGCTCCTGGCACAACAATTACTTTTTAATCCCCCCGCTTTTGTTTTTTATGTTTTTTTTTCCTTCTGTTTCTGTGGGAATGATCTGAGTTCCTGTGAAACTGAAACTTTCAGTGTTTGATGATTTTTAACGTACTTTTCCCTCCTTCGTCTGTTTCAGGTGCAAATAGGATTTGCCGCCATCGCTGCTGCTGGAAACAGAAGAAACGAAAAGAACGGAGCAACAACAGAAGTTTTTTATTCAGATATTGTTTTTTCCCTTTTTCATTTTTTGCCGATGTTTTACCTTTTGATTGTCGCACTGCAGATCACGCACAACATCCTCCTCCGTCACGGTGGAGGTGACGTCGTGGTCGTTTCCTTTGTTCATGAGTTTGAAAAACACCAGGCCTCTGGGGTGGAAGACTTTAGGATTTTATTTTGGCGAGGCAAGGTTCAGATGATTGAAATCTCTCAGATTTGTGATTTTAGTTTATTTCAGATTTCAAATCTTCAGTCACTTCGAGTCGAGTCTTCTTCAGACCTCGTCAGTTAATCATCGCGATGTCACGTGACCTCGAGCCACACGCCCACTAACAAAACCAGGTAAAGTGAGAGCGGAGGCCGGCTCTTGTTTGACCAATCACAACAGAGTGGAGCAGCCGACCAATCAGGGCAGACTGGGGTTCTTAAAGAGACAGGTTTGAGACAGAGGCTGAAGAGAGGAGCTGCAGTGATGGACAGTCTTTTAATCTCCTCTTCGTCATCTTTTATATTTTGGGGGGAAGTTCGGTGTAAATTTAGTTTGTTGGTTGAAATAAATATTACCACTAATAGAAATATGAATTAATCATAATTAATCCCAAACCGTCCTCTCAGAGTGAACCCCGATTTGTTTTAGTCCTGATCTAAACTTCCCCTTTAAGAGGAAGCGAGGGAGATTAGCAGGTCGCGAACCGACAGGCGGACGTTTGTGGCCGAGGTGATGTTGTGCGTGACCTGTGTTGCCATGGAGATGCGAGGATGGACCGGAGCACTGAACGTGTGCCTGCAGCAGCCGACACATCGACCAACCGAGAGGCTGGATTTCAAACAAACAAACAAACAAGAAAAATAACTTATAAAAAACACAACGCCGAGTGCCAAAGCTGGGATCTGCTGCATTCTCACTACACTTTTAAAAAAAGGGTTCTTCTTCTTCTTCTTCTTGTAAATACGATATATATGTTTGTTTGTTTGTTTGTTTTTCCTGTTTTGCAACAGATTTGTAAAATTTTGCAGGAAAAATTTTGTTACATTTTGTAAAATGGGAGCAACTCGTCCCCCCCGAAACCCTCCATACTTTTACTTTAGCTTTGTTTCTCATCTTTTATATTTTGTTGACGGACGTATCGGTGCCAGCAGTGGGTTCTTC
>CM048038.1:535000-542500 GCA_026259375.1 Verasper variegatus | reverse complement strand
ATTAACATGTTTACTAATCTGACTAATATGAAATCTTTGAACGATCCCTTCATCGAGTCATTAGATTCAGGTTCTGTTTTTTTGTTCGTCTGAAAACGTTTCATTTCCTCTTCATATTTATGATTATCAGATATTGTTAGTTTTCAGTCCAGTTTTATGATTTCACCAAACGTTTTCTCATGTTTGCAGGTTTTATGTTTGATCATCATTTCGTTGGAACATGATAATTGAACAGTTGCTGTAGTTTCTTGTGTTTTCACGGTGAATCTTACACCTGCAGATCTCAGACGTGCTGCTGATTTAAATCTCCTCCCACATCTGGACCTTGGAGCCGGAGCCTCCTTCAGGCCCCAGGAGACGGTTTGTACTCTGCAGCTCTCAGGTGTGAACGAGTGTAACAGTGTGAATGTGAATCCGAGTGGAGACCGAACACACGCTCGGCTCAGACAATGAATAAAAAAGAAAAACCTCAGGCGCTGAGTCCCCGGAGAAATCTCTGCAAAGATTCCTCTGGTTAGACTCCGGGGATTCAAACCCGCTGCTTTACTCTGCTGTTTCTCTTAAAGCGCTCAACACGAGCCCCGCTGTGCCCCGATGTACAGTAAGCATCACATGTTTGAGTCCTGACATCCTGATGCTCCACTTGACACATCAGCAGATAAACGACCAAACAGCAGCTGCTCCTGTTCAGAATAAAGCTCGTTACCTAACATGTCTCTGTCTTCATTGGCCGATGAGACACAGCTGCCGTTGTCTTCGAATGTCGGACGAACGCAGAACGACAACGAGTCATTGTGTCATTGTGTCTCGCTGCCGTTTGTCCTGTGATTGGAAGTGGACTTTCTTCAGAGTCGTTAAACCACCTCTGATTGTGTAACCGCCGGCGCGGCTCCTCTGCACCGACCAGCAACCTCGACGCCTTTTCATCCACAGAGCCTGAAGAAAACCAGACGTGTTACTGCAGACACACTGAAAGTGAACAGAGAATCTGCAGGGGGGAGGAGGAGGAGCCAGAGGAGGAGGAGCAGGAAGAGGAGGAGCAGGAGGAAGAGGAGGAGGAGCAGAACCTCAACGCCAAGGTCAAACGTGACGTATGACCTTCTCGTGACCAAACAAACACTCAGTGAAAGTCGGCTTCGAAACCTCTTGAGATATCGAGTTCACGATCGTGACGGACGGACACCCTGAGCACATTCGGCCTCCGGCCACTAGGTGTCACATGACGTCTCTGTTCAGCAGCTGGCGCTCGGACAGACGAGTGCGACGTGCGGAGCAGCGAAGAAGAGACGGCGACGCCTCAGTACAGATGTGAGCCGCTTCCTGTCGTTCAACCATCGAGAATCACAAACTGTTTCATGAGAAACGAGCAGAAGAAAAAGGAGCAAAGTCCTTCGAGGATTTGATGAAACGCAGAAAAAGCAAAGTGAAGAATTCCTGTGACTTTAGTTCAGTTTGATCCAAACGCTGACGAGCAGCTGCTCCAGATGTGATGACCCATCAATCAAGTGGTTTGAACGTGTTATTTACAAGCGGAGCTGAAGTGTGAATCATGATTTAATGTGCGGCCGCTCGTCAACAAGGAGGCACTTTGAGAAACGTCTGATGGGCCCCCCCCCGCTGCAGCTTATTATTTTTTAACCTTGTGGCGCAGCAGGTTTGTGAGCGGCGGCTCGGCGGCTTCACGCCGGAGTCCTCGTAACCGGTCAGCGCTGAAGCAGCTGTTAGAGTTTAATGTCCCCTGGTGTGAAATCCTGTGTTTGACCCTCATTCAATATTTAACCAGCAGTTAAACCCTTAAAGAGACATGATGGTTTCACTCGCTTTCCTCCACTGGCTGAAAGAGGTGCTCCAGCTGTTCCTGTTTCATCGTGACGTCATCGTGACGTCATCGATATTCTGAAGACGTTTTCGACGTTTGAATGTACTTGTAGTTAATGGACGTTGTGAATCCGACGCTGTATATTTGTGACAGTATGAACACGTTAGTTTCTGCCAAATTTCTCGATTTGAAGTTGAACAAGTTTTCTTTGTTATTCTTCCTCATGAATACGGGTCAGAAACCTTCTGTTGAAATCCGCCTCCAGGTTTCACTCGACCACTGAGACGTCACGAGCTGCTGATCAGGTCACGCCCACAAACTCTTCACTCCGCCCCCTCCTCCTCCTCCTCCTGTGTCCCCAGTGTCAGCAGCCATATGGGAGCTGGGTGTTAACTGTGGAGACACACACACACACACACACACACACACACACACACACAGAGACACACACGTGCGGCCTTCTGTTAAATGAAGCGATTCACAGAAAAATCCCCGGCTCTGTGAAGGGAAACACACACACACACTCTCTCACACACACACACACACATACACACACACACACACACACACACACACACACACACACACACACACACACACACACACACACACACACACACACACACACACACTCGCAGCTTTCATTCCTGACTGTGGCTCCGTATCGCACGGAAATGTGATTTCACACTGAACTTTTCAACCTGTTGTTTGAAGAGGAGAAGAAGAACGAGGGAGTGTAAGAGGAGGAAGAACAAACTGAGCACATCAGTATTTCTGGCAGCTGTTGAGTGAGTGAACCCCCCCCCCCCCCCCCCCCCCCCCCAGCCCGAGCTGTTCTCAGGAATCCTGGCGTCAAACCCGGAGATGAATTAAATATCTTTTCAATAAAACTCACCTTTTTTCCACTTGTGTTTTTTTTTGTCTTTCACACAAGAACGACTGAATGTTTCCTTCATTTATCAGACGTGATGTTCGCTCCTCATTGTTCTCCATGTTCTTCATCCACCAGCAGCATCCTCATCTTCCTCAGTTATCTGGACCTTCAGCTGGTTCATCTGGGTTGTTCCTCTTTGGGGATCCCGAGGGGTTCCCAGGCCTGATGGGTCCTGACCCCGGGGCTCCGAGGGGCTTAGGGTTAGATTCTAATAGAATCCAGATCTAATAGAATCCTGATCCAATCCAGATCTAATAGAATCCAGATCTAATAGAATCCAGATCTAATAGAATCCTGATCCAATCCAGATCTAATAGAATCCTGATCTAATAGAATCCAGATCTAATAGAATCCAGATCTAATAGAATCCTGATCCAATCCAGATCTAATAGAATCCTGATCTAATAGAATCCAGATCTAATCCAGATCTAATAGAATCCAGATCTAATCCAGATCTAATAGAATCCAGATCTAATAGAATCCAGATCTAATAGAATCCTGATCCAATCCAGATCTAATAGAATCCTGATCTAATAGAATCCAGATCTAACAGAATCCAGATCTAATAGAATCCTGATCTAACAGAATCCAGATCTAACAGAATCCAGATCTAACAGAATCCGGATCAGACGCCTGGACCACATCAGCAGTGGCTCTACTCTGGGCTTCGGAGCATCACTCACTCTAGAGCCTGATGAGAACCAGGAAGAGAACGTCATCGTTTACTAAAGTCTCCGTTTCTGTTCAGACTGAAACGCGAACCCAGAGTTTTCAAACCAGAGTGAGACTGGTTCACACAAGATTCAGTGACGAGATTCAAATGTACACGTGCGAACCGAGAAACTTTGGATCCACCTGACGTCACGGTTCTTCTTCTTCTTCTTCATCTTAACTTTATCCCATAAGACTGAATGTCACATTGTAATCTATTACTCTGCTGAGTTACTGAGTCGTGTCACTTCCTCTCCTGACGTCGGCGCCATCTGGACGAACGTCTGTGGAGGTGTCGGCCAAGAAAACCTGAAGCTTCTGACGCACACACACACACACAAGACACACACACAAGACACACACAGACACACACACAAGACACACACAGACACACACAAGACACACACACAAGACACACACAAGACACACACACAATGATCAGGGCTCTGACCCGAACCTCAACTCAAAAATCTGATATTAGACACACAACTCAACTGTGTGTGAAGATATTATCACAAGACAGTAAATGTGTGTGTGTGTGTGTGTGTGTCTGTGTGTGTGTGTGTGTGTGTGTGTGTGTGTGTCTGTGTCTGTGTGTGTGTACCTGTGTGTGTGTGTGTCTGTGTGTGTGTGTGTGTGTGTGTGTGTGTCTGTGTGTGTCTGTGTGTGTCTGTGTCTGTGTGTGTGTGTGTGTGTGTGTGTGTGTGTGTGTGTGTGTGTGTCTGTGTGTGTGTGTGTGTCTGTGTGTGTGTGTGTCTGTGTGTGTCTGCGTTGAGACCTTTAATCTTTCCAGATGACTTTATTTCTTCTACAGTTAAGTGTGAATGTCCAGAACAGACGAGGTCACCGTCACACACACGACTGGAATATGAACACCGCAGGTCAAAGGTCACTGAAGTTGAACTCTATGCTGTGATTGGCTCCTTCTCCGCGCTTGCTCTGATTGGAGGAGAGCAGGTATGTGACTGAACTTTAAGAATATTAAAGCACCAGCATTAGATCATATAACAGATTCAGTAACAAGCTCATGAACACGTGATCAGGACTTCACACTCAACACAACGTTTACCTTCTTCTTCTATTGTTTAGTGCGGTCTCTACTTCCTGTGTCCAATTTCAAATTCATTTGAGCTCTGCTGTTTTTACACGTGACGAGTTGAACGTGGCATTTTAATCAGAGCGCACGTGGCTTCACATTTATCATCAGATAAGCTCCGGCTGTGGATTTGAATACGTCTCAGTGTTGGCCTCTGTGTGACAACCTGCCTGCAGGCCTGTAAACACTGGAGTCATGAAAGCAGCAGGACAAGGCTCGTTTGTCGGTCGGACTCGTCAGATGAGGACACGGCGCCCTCGCACTGCCTCTGACATTTCCGTTCCTCCTGTGGCGTCGCATCTGGGTTGATGAAGGTCGATGGAGGTCGAAAATGATTCCTGGTGCCGAGCGGAGACGCAAGGGGCCAAAGTTCTGTGAGCGGCTTCAACCGGACGCTCGGCACCGACTGACCCAGAGTCTCAGCCTCATACGACTCTTCTGCATCTTCGCTCATCGAAGAAAAACTCAAACAATTGTCTTTTCTTCTGTTTGGATGTCCCCACATGTTCCTGTTGTTGTGAACAAGTCGGACCCGACAACCTGCTGCTGCTGCTCCACAAACACCAACTACACAACATGTCAGGACACAGTTTACACAGATACACTTTCAGACATGTTCATCTTCTGTTCGCTCCCTGAATCACATCGTGAAATCAAACCAAATCAAACTATCATGTGTGAAAACGTCCTTATTTGACATGTTCTATCTGCTAACATGGAGGAGGCAGGCTCTATGACTTATACTGCAACCAGCCATCAGGGGGCGATCCAGATGTTTCAGCTTCACATTTCAAATCAAGTGTCGACGCAGCAGAGAGTTGAATTAAACCCACGACGGATTGTCACTTCTTCCTGTCGCTCACTCTGCTGCAGTCCCACATTTATATTCGTGTGCAGCAACAAGCTGTGAAACACAAAGTGTGGTGTTGATGAGTTTATGAACAATGTGACGTGGCGGAGCTTCGCTGGCAGACGTCTCTGGAACAAAGATGGTCTTCAGTCCGAGGAGGCCTCTGGGAAAACGGCAGAGCTGTGACGACAGCAGAGAGGTCACGCAAAACACACATAAAACAGCCACACTCGCAGATACAAACACATATTGTATGTATCGCACTGTATGTTCTTTGTTAGACGACATAATTTCCTAAACCGCAGATTCTGATGCTGAATGTCCTCTGGCTCAGTGAAACTAGAACTAACTGCAGCTTTGAACAGCAACAGTTTGATGTTGAACAGATGTTGAGTCATCTGCCTGCACTAAAAACAAAACCCACAAATCAACAAAAAAAAAAAGCCAAATCACCAACTGCTGCGATTTCCTCCCACTTTAAATACCTGGTATTAGCGCCCGGAGCTGTTGTTCTCCTAACGCTAGTTCTCGTCTCTGCTGCATGTGGAGTCTGTTCCAGGCCGAAGTCGGGTTCCTTCCTCATGTTCGATGCACGATGGGTAAATCCCCCTTTTTCATACGATATGTGCAGAATGAATCACGCTCTCTGTCCAAACATTAAAAACCAAAGTGGAAAAGACTGAAAGAAAATGTATCAGGAAATGTTTTAACAATCGATCAACGCAGCTTCAGCCTTTACCAGAGTTTAAAACATCACATGTCTCCTTTAAAATGTGTTTTTCACACCGAGTTTTATCATCTCACAGGTTTGAGCTGCAGCGTGTTTTCAGCTCTGACCTCATCCTGTCGATGTGTTTCTCCTCCTGCAGGAGTTTTATTTTCTGCGACTTCCTGTTGGTCCATATCGATCAGCTGATTTCTTTTGTCTTATGTCGTGTTTGGAAATGTCCGAGTGAACGTGAGGAAGGTAGAGATGGAAACTGGAGAGTGATTTGTCCTTCACCTTATAAACTCTTTAGTTGTGCAACTGTCAATTCAGATTTCTCATTTACTTATTAGTTCATGTATATATATATATTTATATATATATACTGTATATACACAGTTTTAAAAATCAGCCACTAGACAGTGAAAAACGTCTGGTTTGAAGTAGAGAGAATAAGAACAAGACTCAGCGGCTGAAAGGACCAGAGCGAGCAGCAAGACCTCGAGGTCACAGGTTCAAGTCTTCTTTCAAACTCAAATTTAAAATCTCACATAGTGGAAACATGAAGAGCGCGGAGGATTAGACGTGTTGGGATTTGACTCGTCGCTTTTTCTATTGACAGGAGCATCTAAAGGAAAAAGCTCCTGCATACGAAGAATCGACGGCTCAGCCAGCTGATTGGTTTAGAGGTGAAAGGTCGTTTGAAAGACGTCGTCGAGACTGAAAAGCTGCAAGAGAAGAGAAGCAGCTGCTCAACGTTCAGAACTCAGAACACGACGGCTCAGAGTTTATCCTGGAGAACGGAAAGATCAGTGTTGTTGTTTCCAGCTCGTCCACACCGGCGTCGGCCCTCATCACCAAAAGATCTGGAACCTCCTCGTGTTTCCAAGTTGACGTCTTCGTCTTCTACGTGTACGGCTCCTCTTCTTCATCCTGAGATGTTTGTGTTCTACCAGTTTCACGTCACGTGTTAGAAACCTCGTCAACACGTCCACTCGCTCTCTGGGAAGCTTCCACACATTGTCCTGCTGTTTCCTCACATGGACTCACTCGGACACTGTTTGTTCTCACATACAGAACCTCCAGAACACGTCAGGAACACGTGAGGAACACGTCTGTGGTTCAGGTCTGAAGTACAGAACCTCCAGAACACGTCAGGAACACGTGAGGAACACGTCTGTGGTTCAGGTCTGAAGTATATATGTTTTTTCTCCTGTCAGGGATCAAACCGACGTTCGTGAAAAGCAACGTGACACAAATCTGCGTCTTTGTTCCTCTATTATTTCTTATCAAAAATATAATAAAACTATTCAAGTTTTATTCGTAATTTCAGGGTTAAAATAAATAAAATAACCTCAGTTTTTCTAAAATCATTTAAATTCTG
>CM048038.1:505000-527500 GCA_026259375.1 Verasper variegatus | reverse complement strand
AATTCAAGTTTTTAGAATTGAAATTAAAAAGTCTCAGTCACAGCAGAACTCAAAGACATGAAATTCTTTGAGTTCTGCTGCTTCACAAACACCAACATTCTACAGAGTTCATGTCTGACGTGAGCTTCAGCTTCATGCAGCGTCTGCAGATCCACAGGTTGTGTTCATCTGCGTTTGTCTGTTAAATAAGCAGGAAAGAGGTTCTGAGGTCACTTGGTGGAAGAGAAGGATGTTGGTTCAGATCCAGGATCTTTAACCTCGTGACTTTCCTTCAGTGATTCTCAGAGAAAATTCATGGATCTTAATAAAAATGATATTTATGAGTTTGTGTGATTTGGTGCAGAGTCATGAGTCAAGAGTCATGTTCTGGTTTTCATGTGCGTTTGACTTTAACCTCGGATTTCAAAGAGATAAAAGACCTGAAATGGTTCAACACACACACACACACACACACACACACACACACACACACACACACACACACACACACACACACACACACACACACACACACACACACACACACACACACACACACACACACACACACACACACACACACACACAGGGTTCTGCGTTATCCTCACACGGCCTCTGTTCGGCCGTTACACCACTTGTGTCGACTCAAATTTTCTCTTCCTCATCCCTCTCTCCTCCTCCCCTGTTTCTCCCTCTGTTTATCCTCCTCCTCCTCCCCCCTCTCAGCTGTGATTAGGGAGGAGAGCAGGTCCCACCCCTGGTTCAGACGGGTCTTGTGCAGGTTAACTATTCGGTCGCCGTCTCGCTCTTCTGTCTTATCCCTCCCTCCCTCCCTTCTTTCTTTCTCTCTGCTGAACGGGGGGAAGTTTGATCCCCTGCGAGGCCGGTGGTCGGCTCGTGTTTTCACAGCGGCCCCTGCCAGACCATTTGTGGCATGTAACTGGTGTTTTTGAGGGAAACCCGACGCCACAAAATGGGGCAGAGCACAAGTGTTTAGACGAACATGAATCAACCTTTTCCCCCAAATTGTTCCACTGAAAAACGAAGGAAGAAAAGAGAAATATGCCATAAAAGAGAGCAAGAGAAGGAGAGGAGGCAGCAGGTTTGCAGCCAGTGAACTTCCAGGGAGGCTGGCTGGTGCCCAGATCTGTGAACATAACCCCGAGCAGCCATACATGATTTACAGTAGAGTCAGGAGAGCTGGTGTCTGAGCTCACACTGCCACCTGCTGGCCGACCCAGGTACAGAGCCTCACAGAGCCACAACATGGCTCCTGCTAACGTCTGCGAACCTCACGGATAAAACACAAACATATTCCACCATTAATCAAGAGACAATAATCCAGAGAGGCAGAGAGACGGGCGAGGAGAAGAATGCAAAGGCTGCGGTTCGTATCTGGTGGAGAACATTATGTTCCCTGGACTGGTTTGACTGGTTTCTATGGTGCTGCTGGTTTCTATGGCATTTCACCAGGCACATTTGGCACCGGGGCTGAATATCTTGAATGAGTCAGGCGGGTCATCGAGGCTCAGTGTGGGAACAAAGCGGCCGCTGCTGTTTACGAGTGAGAAGAAAGACGTAGATACGGAGATACCCCCCCCCGAACATGGGTTCAATCCACATGATTCACATCAGTGCACGTGATGAATAACAACGTAAAACAAGCGCCTGTTAAATCTTTCTCTGCACTAAGTTCTTCTTAAATCCTGAATCCCAGCAGCTGCTTGCACCTCTTGTGTTTTTAATCACATGAGGTCATGAAATGGAAGATATGTCCTTTGTTGATAAATTATCACAATAAGAAACAGATGAATTGATTCTGGAGCCGTTTGGAATGTCGTCACCATAGAAACCATGAATACAGACTGAAGACATGATGTCATTTTGATCGCCCCCTGGTGTCTGGCTGCAGTATAAGTGATAAACCTCCTCCATGTTAGCAGACGGGACATGGACCAACAAAAAAATCAAAGTAGACGTTAAATAAGCGTTTAAAGATGTTTCTGTCGTTTCAGGTCGTTCTCTTCTCTCTGATGCTTCTGATCAGTTTGGTTCGAATCAGTTATTTCATGATATAACAGGCTGAGACTTGATGATTGACAGCTGACACTGACTCCTGATTGGTCAAGAGCGTGCATGGGCGGGACCGATCACCACAAGACAGCAGCGTTTGTATCTGAGATATTTTAGTTTGATTTCTGGACATCGAAGCTACTTGAATAAATCTTCAGGTGGAGACGCGTCGTCCATCTTTAGTCACAGTCTGTGTGGTCGCAAGAGAAGTGTTGTGATTTTGTGCAAAGTGGACGTGGTTTGACGTGAGCAGATGTTCAAACTGCTGCAGCTGTTTCCGTGGTTACTGCCTCAATTCCAAAGGTTTTGTCTCCATCAAATGATCCAAAACGGCATCTCTAATAATACGAAAATGACGTCACCCACACAAACGTTTCTATTTGTCGAGGCTGTGACGTCGCGGGTCAAAGTTCACCAACTGCTCCTGAAGCCATGCTACGCTCGGACAGGATGGAAGTGAACGGGAGGAGGAGGTTCACCACGGCGACCTTCACGTACGTGTCAGCGTGTCCTGATCGTACAGATAGAAAAGATTAAAGTAAAAACAGCAGCTGAATCAAATCGGGTTTTTCACTTTTTATTTCTTTTGCTTGCAGACAAAAAAAAAAAAAAGATACTCATGAAATCCAGATATAATAAATAAATTATCTACTAACAACTGTTGTCTATTAAAGCAATTTAAAGAAAGGGCAGAAAGAATTAACTTTGCAAAATCACACAGCTCGTATAAAGATCCCGTGTCTGAAGAAACCTTGATAAAAACAAACTGAATCAGAGACGTTGATTTGTACAGTTCCCCGCTCTGCCCGCTGATTGTTCTGTGACGTTTGCATATGCTAACAGGCTCCTGCATGGTTCAGTAAACAGGAAGAGCTGAGAAAAGCAAACTAAAGCTTATTTCTTCTCATTTTTTCCCCCCACATGTATGAAAAAGTTAAAAAGTTCGGCACCGAGCCAAGTGCTTTTGTTTTCATGTCCCTAAAATATCGTCTGTGATTCTTGTGGAAAACCTGAAAGTTATTGTCGACTAGTTTCACCCGTATTGGAGCAAATAAATGCACCGATAACTACGTCTCCTTTATTTCTCTTTAAAGTGATTCTCTTACTTTGGCGAGGACAAATGAACGCCATCTGAAAAGACATAATAATATCGCCTACTTGTATTTTCATGCATACAGTATATTTTTTAAACTGTCGTAAAGTGTAAATGTCACAATCTTACTGAGTTGTTGTAGCTCAACTCTCTGAGGTAAAGTTGCCTGTTTCCTGAAGTAGAGCAAACATGCCTTAGCTTTTTTCTCTTTAGAAACTTTATTTAATTTTTGGACGAGGATACAAACAGTATTTGGGTTCAAATCCCTTTAAAGTCGATCAAGTGAAGAAATGAGGTCCGAGCAGACGACTCGTGTCTGATCTCACGACAACACGTGGCGAGGAGGTGAATGTGAATCCGTCACCACTGAAGGATCCATGATTAGATTTTATTCTGAAAATCTAAACACAGATTTAACATAGAGAAAAATCTTCATCAACATCATTTCTTTTGTGTTGATGAAGGTTTTACTGATTTGATGAGTTGACACTGGGATCATTTCAGTCCGTAACTCTGACGTTTAACGGTGGATTCGAGAAGTTTTCTGTTTTTAACTCGTCTCTGGCTTCACTTGTGTTTATGTGATTGATGAGGTTTGTGTTTGGAGGTAATTTGAATCGACATCCTTGAAACTGAACGGATCCAAACACCTGCCAACACGGAAATGATCACGGTTTTCAAAGAACTTAAACAGTCGTACAATGGAATCAGGTTCCATTCAATGTCGATCAGACTTGTAACAAATCACTTGAAAAAATATAAAATAGTTAAAACGTGGAATTTATTCCAGCACTTTTTTTAAATTTAAAACAAAGTTATTAACAGAATGGCACTAATTCAGACAGGTGTGGTTTTCAAAACCTTTCCTTTCAGAGGAGAAAGAAGTTTTCACCGTCGGGTTTTGGGGAGAAGACGTTCCCCTGAGAAAAGGTTTTTAATAACGACAGAACCACGCGAGGTCTCACCTCAGAAATGTTTCGGATTTTTTTTCCTTTATACAAAGTTTACCTTAAAACGCTTCTTTTATTTTTTTTTATAAGAAAAAGTGACGTAAAGGCCAAAACAAAAGCCCCGTCGTTCTCACCAGAGTAAAAGGCTTGTGAGTTGTACAGGAGCAGAGCTGGAACTTACTCTCGTGGCGCCGCCGCTCGGTGAGAAGCGTCGTCGTCGACGTTGAGTTGGTCCCCACAGTTCATCAAAACAAACCAAGTCCCGACGTCCTTTAATTCCACTCGTTGTCTCAGTGCTTCTCAGCTTCATCAGGACCCAAAGTTCAACCCGAAGGCACAACGCCGTCGTTTCAGTGTCACGTGATCTGTCTGAGCTTCCTGCGGCGTCTTTGGGTCCCGAGCCGCCAGCTGAGAAACACTGACATACCTGTATATCTCCGTCTGTGCCGGCTCCACGGTCGGGGGAAGCAACGCTAATTCTGTGGAAAGAAAAAAAATAAAAGAACAGCGTGTTCATAATGTTCCAGCTGCTGCATTTTTAATTGTCACTTTGGTTTGAAGATAATTCTTGAAGAAAATGAACAAGAATATAATGATGAAGATGAACTAAGTCACTGACGAAGGGGCAGTTATTTATAAAGCATCAAACTGAAGCGGGACAAAGACATCGGAGGATTTTTGTATTTTCATCTTCATAATATTTCTATTTTCTAATTTTAAGGTTTTATTCTTGATTTAATGACTTTACTTCAGGTTAAGAAGCAACACTATCTGTTAGTGAGCAAACAGCGCCCTCTGCAGCCACACCTGGGGATTCATTCTGAACCAAATCGAGACGGAACGTTTGTTCATGTGATAGAATGATCTCCAGAGACGAGCTTACGTTTTCATCAGTGTCAGCTTTTTCTGTCTGTAACAAATCCACCAAACTCTGTTCAGAACTCTTCATGTTTTAACAGTTTCCTGCTGAACAGTGGAGATAAACTCTGGTTGTTAGTAACTTCAGAGTGTTTCTAACTGATCTCAGTTCAGCTTCACTCTTCACCTGCAGCTGGTTGTGACAGTTGAAGCTGTGACTCAGTCAGTTCTTCTCACAGGAGATGGAACCCACTCAGCAGAGTCACAGAGAACAGACGCTCAGGGAGAGAAGGAGGAATATATATATATATATATATATATATATTCTGCTGGTTCTGTCTGCTGCTCTTCTCATTCAGAGGAACTTACGTAAGTTTGTGCTTTCGTTAAAGAAGCAGTAATCTTCAGGAACAGCGACGTCACGTCTGGGCTGAATTCAAACCTCAATATGAACGATGCTGCCTGGAGCATCTTTGGTCTCATTGGGTTTAACTGAATAAATGATATAAATTGATAATTGGTCAGTTGGTCATTTACGAGTCTTACTTTACCTGCAGGCTCATGTCTGCTCCTCTGCCTGAGGCTGTGATTGGCTGACTTCTCCAGCTTCCTCCTGGATCTCCTCCTCTAACTCTGCCTCTTCCTCCTCTTCTTCCTCCTTGCAGTCATCATCTGAAGCCTCCTCTCCTTGTTCTTTCACCTCCATCTCTTCCTCGCTGCATCCGTGCTCTTCTGCTGCTGCCGCCGCCGTCGCAGCCTCCTCCTCCTCCCCTTCCCCTTCCTCGTCGTCGTCCTCCTCCTCCTCCTCCCCCTCAGCCTCCTCCCCCTCAGCCTCCTCTCCTTCAGGGTCCTCTCCCTCAGCCTCCTCGTCACTGAACGGCTCCTTGCCCTCCTCCACCCGTCTGGTGGTCTCGGAGAACCAGTCCCTCACGTGCTCGTAGCTCATGCTGGACTTGGTCACCAGGTCGTCCAGGTCCTTCTCACTCAGGGCTCGGTGTTTGTGGAAGTAGTCCTTCAGAAACGCTTTGCCGGACTTCACCTGCAGAGGGAGGAAGAGAGAAAACAGCCTGTAAATTGTTTTTATCTGAGGTAAACTTCAGATACATGTTTCCTGTATTTTATCAGAGATACTGACATTAACTCAGATATATCACATATATCTCTGATTTCATACAGGGTTGTGTTTACAAGTCACTAGATTTGTTGGGACTGCATTGTATTTTAATATCAGACCAATGTATCTCAGCCTAAGCCCAAAATAAAATGTCTTGAAAAGCTCTAAAAGCTTCTAAACCACAGCACGATAGATTTCGTTGACAAGCTGTGCAGAAAGGTAGGACTGAAGTTGATGAGTATTTTAATTTACAATTAATCTGCTGAACCTTCACCAGCAGCTTCAGGTTAATGTGTGCACAGACCTTGATGGCAGTGGCGCCCCCCTGTGGGGAAGGTTTGCAGGGATACGGCCGGCGCGTCCTCCTGGACCAACCTTGGTAACGCTTCCTCGGCTTCTTCTTGGCGCCACCATTCAGCGCCTCGTCCTCCTGTTCATTAAAAAAACGTCACGACTGTTGTTGGAACCAAAATCACATGTTGCATAAACACATGTGGTTAAACAAACCTTGCCGCTCTGGTAGAGGTAGTACCACTTCAGGTTGCTGTTCTTGCAGGCGTAGCGTGTGTCTCCAAACCAGTTGACGATGTACGACCTCGGCAGGCGGCTGTCCTCCGTCATCTGGTCGTACTCCTCGGCTGTCGGCCACTGCGTGCGGACAAAAGCTTTCTTCAGGATGTGGAGCTGCTCCGGCGACTTCTTCACCACCTTCCTGCCACCAGGGGGAGTCGTGTGCCTCTCCTGAGCCGAGGCCGGTTGAACCTTCTCTCCGTCTCCATCGCTGTCGCCATCTTTGGCCGCTGGCGGCATTTTCCGCCTCTCGGTGAACCAGGCGTCTACCTCTCGCCTCGTCAGCTTTGTCTCTGCTCGCAGCCGGCTCAGCTCCTCGTCCGAGGGTGTGTCTAATTTCTGGAAGCTGGCCTCCAGGATGAGTAACTGCTCCGGCGTCTTTTCCTTGAACTTCTGTGGCGTGAAGTCAGGGAAGGCGTGGCGGAATTTGACGCGGGGGGCGCTGGATGGACAGGACGACCCCGGTGCGTTGGCAGAGGTCGGGGAGGAGTCGCTGGCATCGTCGCTGGAGTCAATAACAATGGTGGTGGTGGCGTGGTCGCTGTAGCTGCTGTCGTTCAGACTGCTGGTCCTTCCTGCTCTGCCTCCCCCTGCTGATGGTGCTCTGCTGGGCACCGCCTCACTCAGCAGGACGCCGTGGTGATCCTTCGAGTTCCTCTGGTTATAACGTGTGTCGCTGAACCACTTCTTTATTGCTCGTTTGGAGAGTTTAGTGACCTGCATGAGCCGAGATATCTCCACCTCCGTGGCAAACTGCCTCCTGCCGTAGCTGGCCTTCAGCTCTGCCAGCTGCTCCTTCGACTTCTTCGGTTTCGTCCCTGCTGTGTCCAAACTGAGCGGCACGCTGGCCGAAGATACAGACATCTCCGTCTTTGATTCCGACGTTGAGGGTTCGGCAGCTTTTGGCTGGTTGCCGGGGACACCCGCGACCGTCAGGGTGATTGGGGAGGTGGCGGGCAAGGTGCTGCCGTTACCGGCCACCTGAGTGAGGACGAGGCCCGGCTGTCCGACAAACTGACACGTCTGGAAGATGGACTGCAGGCCGTTGGTGGCCGCGGCGATGTTAGCGGGGATGACGGTGATGGTCTGAGGGACGGTCTGCACCGTGCCGTTGAACTTCTTCCTCCTCGCCTCCTCCACCTGCAGAGAGCAAGACTGATCTGTTAGTGATTTTCACCTGATCCGCATCTTAATGTCAGGTGTGAACAGACGAACTTAGAATTATTTATTTCTGTATCATATCTGTCAATACTTAATAACAATAATAATGATAATAGTTGCATCATTAATGCAGCCTGCACTTGAATATCTGCTAAAACAATGGAAGGATTAATATTATTCATTTTCATTTTACAGTTGAAACTTTGTGACTTTCCTGCTCATTAGAAAAGCATCATTTGAGGGACAAATGTGAAAAGTGCACACGTGATGTCTTGTGTCTCGTAAAGCACCGACCTCCTCCGGCGTCCAGCTGACTCCGTGTTTGAGCCTCTGAGCAGAAAACCAGACCTTGATCTGCTCCTCACTGAACTTGGTCTGAGACGACAGGCCCGTGATCTCAGAGACGGAGGGGTACGGAAACCTGCGACGCAAAATAAGAGTCCGACTAAATTTAGAGATTAAATAAAGAGAGGACAGGTTTTTAACATGCAGTGTGAATACAGTGAGAGTAAACCTGAAAACACCAGAGAGGCTTTTACAAACTAAACATCTCTGCAGCCCGTGTTTCCTTCTGTTCGTTTGCAGCTGTTTGCAGATCTGAGCCGAAATGATTTACTCCCTAATATCGGTGCAAAATAATCAAGTGAACTTGAAGCTGAGTCTGGAAAACTTGTGTCTTTGGTAGAATAAGATCAAGTTTTTAAATATTTTACTGTGTAAATAAGACGGTTACCGGTTGTAGGCGCTGACCAGCAGGACGTTGTTGTCCATGGCCGTGTTGTATGTGGGGATGCTGCTGATGGGGATGAGGAGCTGAGTCTGGGTCTGAGCGCTGTGCTGCTGCTGCAGCGCCGACAGAACCTGAGCCAGCGTCCCCGGTGGCAGCACGGCGCCGCCACCAGCAGAGCTGCCTTTAATGTGCAGCACGTTGGAGCTGTTGACCACAATGCTCTGCGGGACGGCCTGGAGCTGCAGCGGTGTGGAGATGGGGATGAGGCAAGGGGTCACGGCGGCAGCAGGGGTCATCGGGGCGGGAGACAAAGTGGGAGGCTCCTTGTTCTCCTCGTCCTCTTCGTCGCTTTCCACTTTGATGATGTCGTCCATGGCCATTTTGTGCGTAGCAGTGAACTTCTTGGGCTCCAGTCTGCTCTTGATTCTCATGATGGGCGTCTTGCTGAGGGCGATGCCCTTGTGGGACGTCTCCTCCGCCTCGTCGTCTTCCACTTTGACGAAGCTGCCGTCAAAGGTGAGGTCGTTGACCGTCTGCTGGAAGACGGTCTCGTTGTTCCTCTTCACCATCGTCCGTGTGAAGTTGTCCTCGCCTGGGTGCAGCCGAGCATTGTGGGCCAGCAACGTGTCGTAACTAGAGGGAGAGAATTATGGGTAAATATGTTTTGACATGAAGAAAAGACAAACCCACAGACAGATTTAAACCTCTCTTCACACGATTACATTTAAAAGGGTTTGATAACGACATCTCACTGATTTAATTATATTCATATATACTAGACGATATATCACTATCAACATTTTCACTTTGTTTTACACTAATTCATTATCAACCCCAAAATCCATATCAGTCGGGCTCTGATCAAAACAACTTCCAGAATCCAAAGATATTTAATCCACAATGTTTTGACTCAAAAAGTGAAAATGATTTCAAGTGATTAATAAAACGTTAAAATGACAGGTTGGATTCACAGAGTTTAGTTTTAGTCTTGACAGAAGAACGGTGTTCGAAGAGGTCACCTCTTGGTGTGGTAGTCGCACTCCATGCAGACGTAGGAGGTGTTGAGGACGACGTCAGGATGCTCCGTGTCCACGTGCATGGTGAACAGGTTCAGCTCGGACGTCTGGAAGCTGCAGTATTTACACTCGTATCCTCCCTCGGCCATGTTCAGGTCCAGGTAGTGGTCTGACACCTGTCGGACAGTCGGCCTCGCCCCCTTGCTCGGCCGACAGGTCGCAAACCTCCGCAGAGATCCTCCCCACGCCATTACTGTCCTCTGCTTCCCCTTCTGTCTCGTTCGTGACTTCCTCCATCTCCTGGTCTGAGTCGACGGTTTCTCTGGGAGGAACCATGCAGGGGGTGGTGGATTTCCTCCTGCTCGCCATCCTGCGGTTAAGAGAGTGCTGCGTCTGTCTGTGTGAGCTCTCACTTGACGTCGTCCTGTGGTGGCTCCATACAGAAGGAGGTCGTCAGTCGAAATGATTCTTCTGTTTTTCTTATTTCCTGAAGACGAAAAAGTTTAACTCAACAGTGAGAAAAATAGAGTGAACTATATCTGAGATATTTTGGCTTCAGTTGTGGACGATAGGAGGAAGTGGAGGGGGGGGGGGGGAGGGGCCTTCGTCCTGTAGGGCTCAGGGGCCACGTTTAGAATCAGGACACACACACACACACACACACACACACACACACACACACACACACACACACACACACACACACACACACACACACACACACACACTAAAGAGAAAGTGGACGGCAGCTAGCTAACATTAGCTAACTGGATGTCTAACGGGTTAGTTCTCCGGAGGACGCGGGTGTGAGGCGGGTCTGACCCGCAGACCCTCCCCCGGCGGCCCGGTGTGTGTTTACCTGGAGAATCGGCCCCGGTTCGACATGTTGCTTGGACCAGTTAGCAGGTTAGCATGTTAGCATCGTCGCTTCGCTCTGTTGATGCGCAGTCTTCCGTCTTTTTTACCCAAATACACCGAGGAGCCCATCGGCTTCAGCCGCACGCTGAGCCGCTGTCACGGCCGACTACCGCCCGTTAGCTCCGCTGCCAGCGAGCGTCACCACGACCCGCATCGTCCGCTCCGTCGCGTCGTTAGTAAAAGAGACAGTTTAATAAAAAAGGCTCTGATTCTTCAACCGACCTGACGGCGGCCATTTTTATTCTTCTGCTACAAGAGAGCGACTACCGGTCTGAGCATTTCAAAATAAAAGCCTCAATATTTTAAATATGGGGAAAAAGCTAAAACATCCATAATAATAATGACGATCATGATAATAATAAAAAGTAAAACCAAAGAAATAATAACCATAACAATATAGTGTTTCCTTATTTACAATAATATAAAAAATAAAACACAGGAAACATCAAACTAAAGAAAATTTGCTTAACAATTGAAACAAAGACATTTTGCTATTTTCATTCTATATTTATCATGAAATGTTCATCGTAGTTTTCTGATATTAAAATGTACATTTTGTGATTTGGAGCCAGTAACTCAGTTTATTTATGATCTCGGTCTCAAACATGTTTTACTTCTTCATCATCTTTATTTTTACCGCTTCTCTTTTTTTAAATTGATTTTAATTTGAATCTTTTACCAGTTTTGACTCGGACTGCTTTTTTAAAATTACCATCAGCATGGTTTATATGCTCAACTATTCCAAGACGTTTATTTTGAAGGTATCCCTGTAAAGCGGAAACATTAGTTCCTGTACTTACGTCAGCTTGACACGTTTATTTGTTTTTTCTCTTACGTCAGCGTCACAGCAGAAGGTTCGCGTGCGTCATTACGTCATAGACAGAAGACGGGAGTGTGTTCTGTCCTAAAGTACATGTACACTGTGTACTGAGACAGTGAAGTACATGTACACTGTACTGAGACAGTGAAGTGCATGTACACCTTACTGAGACAGTGAAGTACACTGTGTACTGAGACAGTGAAGTAGATGTACACTGTACTGAGACAGTGAAGTGCATGTACACCTTACTGAGACAGTGAAGTACACTGTGTAGTGAGACAGTGAAGTACATGTACACTGTACTGAGACAGTGAAGTGCATGTACACCTTACTGAGACAGTGAAGTACACTGTGTACTGAGACAGTGAAGTAGATGTACACTGTACTGAGACAGTGAAGTACATGTACACTGTGTACTGAGACAGTGAAGTGCATGTACACTGTACTGAGACAGTGAAGTGCATGTACACCTTACTGAGACAGTGAAGTACACTGTGTACTGAGACAGTGAAGTACATGTACACTGTGTACTGAGACAGTGAAGTGCATGTACACTGTACTGAGACAGTGAAGTGCATGTACACCTTACTGAGACAGTGAAGTACACTGTGTACTGAGACAGTGAAGTACATGTACACTGTACTGAGACAGTGAAGTACATGTACACTGTGTACTGAGACAGTGAAGTGCATGTACACTGTACTGAGACAGTGAAGTGCATGTACACCTTACTGAGACAGTGAAGTACACTGTGTACTGAGACAGTGAAGTACATGTACACTGTACTGAGACAGTGAAGTACATGTACACTGTGTACTGAGACAGTGAAGTGCATGTACACTGTACTGAGACAGTGAAGTACACTGTGTACTGAGACAGTGAAGTACATGTACACTGTACTGAGACAGTGAAGTACATGTACACTGTGTACTGAAACAGTGAAGTGCATGTACACCTTACTGAGACAGTGAAGTACACTGTGTACTGAGACAGTGAAGTACATGTACACTGTACTGAGACAGTGAAGTACATGTACACTGTGTACTGAGACAGTGAAGTGCATGTACACCTTACTGAGACAGTGAAGTACACTGTGTACTGAGACAGTGAAGTACATGTACACTGTACTGAGACAGTGAAGTACACTGTGTACTGAGACAGTGAAGTACATGTACACTGTACTGAGACAGTGAAGTGCATGTACACCTTACTGAGACAGTGAAGTACACTGTGTACTGAGACAGTGAAGCGCATGTACACTGTTACTGAGACAGTGAAGTACACTGTGTACTGAGACAGTGAAGTACATGTACACTGTGTACTGAGACAGTGAAATACATGTACACTGTACTGAGACAGTGAAGTACATGTACTGAGACACTCTATATATATATATATATATATATATGTATTTAGCTAGTTACATTTTAAATAAATAGTATCAGATTAGCTACATCTTTAAAGACAATATAGTACTGGACATTATATGTCGTATATTTCACAAGAACAAACACACAATTCAGAGAATCAGACTAACACACTTTAATTATTTGATTTTAACAAAAAGACACAATCACAGAGAAATCTTGAGAAACTGTGTCTTAAGTTAACATCAATAACATTGGCATTGATCAACAGTGATATATTGGAGACTTAACGTCAAGCAAACATTTAAAATAGAAAATACAAATACCAAATATATGTCCCGTGATTTGTACATTATCACCGAGCAGATAAACCCATTTCACACACAAAGTATATTCAAGAGGTTTATTACAATATTTGTTAAGTTTTAAAAGAGTAAAATGAATTCCAAAACATAAAGTGAGTTTAAAGTACTTAATAAAGAATAACTGATTGTAAATCAAATAACAGGCAAACTATGCACCAGCAAGAAAAGATTAAATCCAGTGTGAGCTCAGCATTAAAAACCAAAGATCCTTTAAAAAGACTCAATCGAAACAAAGACTGTATTTGCAGCAGGGACGTGTCTGTGTATATAAAAGACTCCTGATGAGTTATACAAATATATGACCTGATTTGTTCTGAATGATCTCATCACTCAGTTTGAACAAAATCAAAGTACATTTCATTCTTTTTAATTACAACCTTGTTTCACACAAGTTATATAACAACAGGAATCAAACATAATATTTAATTGAATGAGCAGATTAAATAGAGTAAAGGTGCCAATGTTCCCGTTCACATTTTTTCTTTTATCCAATGATCTGTTTTCACATCTATTCGATTCTTAATTTCTCAATAATTCCAGTAAAAATTTATTTAGGTTTAAAAAAAGAAATTGGACGTCTTTTACCAGACAAGGTCTTACACTATTAAATTCAATTAAATCAACACTATGCAACTGTCTCTACCTTGAAACAGCAGCTTGACTGGTCACTAACCCACAGACCTGATATAACCAAGCAGTAGCTTCTAGTGAGTCAAAGATGAAGTGTCATGATGATTAGAAAAGGAGTTCCACAAGGCTCAATCCTCGGTCCTCTTCTGCTGACATCAAATCAACACCATTGAACCACTGAATCACCTTGCGTGGCTGCAGGGGGCGCTGTTGCTTAGTAACAGTTACATAGTGTTGATTTAAGAAGTAACTTCCAAGATCAGACACAAACTTAATTTCTACCTCACAGAACAAGTTATTCATTTTACATATACATACTTTTAAATCATCACGTCTCTGTTTTCACCTGATTAAACTTCCGCTCAGTCTCTCAACTGCAACTCCTCCAGAATTCAGCGACAGATGATGAACTAGGTACAGATATCATCGCAGTTTTAGCATCACTGCATCTACTGCCCATTTATTTCTTATGATTTCATCTCAACTGAAGATTCATATTTATTCTTATTCTACAGATTTGTATCCTGTTAGCCACACTTTGTTTTTAATTTAATTCATTTTATCTTATCTATAACAATATAATACCTGTGCATCGACTAGTTTATAATAATAATAATAATAAAATAAAAATATATATAGCACCCCTGTTTAGCTGGGGAAGGCAAGTCTGAAGAGGTTGGTTTTGAGGGCCTTTTCGAATGACAGCAGTGTGGGGGCCTTTTTGTTGTGGGGTGGCAATGTGTGGTAATGTGTTCCACAGAGAGGGGGGGCACCCGGTCACCCCAGGTACGGCGTTTATCAATGTTTGAGCTCAGAGCTGTTTGATATATTTTCTGTTATGTTCCACCAAGTGTCCTACAAGGAGGTTTTCTTTTCTTCACATGGTAAAAATACATATAGTTCTATATGGAATAAGTTATGATTATTATTCTTCTTTTTATCATTAAGTCTAAGTTTATTGATAATCTCCCTTCTTCAGGAGCTCTTTGTTTTCGGAGGGATTCTTGGATTCTTTGGCATCACCTGCAGACGATAAACAGACATGTTACTTCTTTACTCTATTAAAAACAGATTTGCTATTGGTCAAAATAAACAAAGTATTTCAGTGACTCAGTTTAAAGAATTTAGTTTTCAGTGATTCAACTCCTTTAACTGGGGAGGAGGAAGAAAAACACAGAAGTCCGAATAAATTAATACAAATTCAAGCTTCAAGCTTGTTTTTGAGCTTGAAAGTACATTTTGACTTTCACACCTTCAGGCTACGTCCACATGGATGCATTTCAGTTTTAAAATGCATTTTCTTCAGCTTTGTGCTTGGTATCCACACAGCCAGGAAAGTACTTCCTGATCTGGTCTTCCAGTCACAGGGTGAACTCAACATGGATAATGAACCTTTCTGCCCTTCTCTTTGTTAGCAGCTGTTGAATATGTTGAGTATTAATAAAAAATGTTCATGAACAAAACAAAGATTCTTACCAGAGACACCACAGGCAGTCAAATCAAATTTAACACAAACTCATTGTACTACAGAAACATAACTATTCCAATGTCTCTGTGAAGCTCAGTGTTCAGAAGGAACAGTCACAACTAACTCTCTGCTGCCGGAGGACTGAGCTTAAAACGACCTCAGACTCCTGATACAATAATCACTCCATGTCTAATCCAAACCCTGTGAATCAGAATCAAATTGATTTTAGAAATCAGATACTCAGCCCTAATGTATATAAATATATCTAGACTTTTATTTCTAATTTTCTTAGATGTTCTGAATTCTGTCGTTTATTCATGAATTCATTAGCGTTTTTGAACATTATTATTTTCAATTGTTTATTGAAGGATACATTTTTTTGTAAACTGTGACTACTTCCTATGACAATAGCAAATCATGAGTTACTCAGTTTTTCAGTTTATCTGTTAATAGATTCATAAATTAATTTGTGATAAAATCATGAATGGCTATTTTAAATTGTACAATTAGTTATCAGTTAACTTGTGCTCCTCCTCACCAGAGGAGTAATAAACACGTCACACAAAGACGTTAACATGCAACCTAACAGGATGAACCAGTTAAACTTCAGTAGACGATGACACACGTGAACACAGTCAACACCCAATGCTCCATTTCACATCAACTACAGATGATTAAAAAGTCTTGTTACCTTTGGATTCGTTGTCCATGAGATCTCCGTTTTCTGAGGAATTAGTGGATGTGTTGGTACTGCCTGCAGACGATAAACAGACATGTTACTTCTTTACTCTATTAAAATACTGACAAAACAGATTTGCTATTTGTCTGTTATGTATTTTTATCCAACTAAAATATACATGTTGGGTTTTAAAAAACACGGTTCTGAGTTTCTTGGAAACTGCGAACACATGAATTAACAACTGAAAGTTCCAACACACACTTTCATTACTAGTCTCTCAGTTAATGAGCGGCTCCTCGTGCTTTGATGCTTCATAGGTTTAAGATACTGAAGATATTGTATTGGACAGAAACAGCCTCTATATATATAAATAGCCTCTATTGGTCAGCGAGGGACTGAGCAGAGTGAACTTTCAGTTTAAAGGATTGGCAGGACTGCTCTTTAACATTATCTCTAAAGTCCATAATAAAATGATAACAGACCTTTGTACCTGATAAACACATTGATAGAAAATGATTTCCAGCTTTACTGCTCTGAAGATTTCTTTCATATCCAAGCAGAATTCATATTGAATCAAATCGAGACCAACCCAGGCCTTGATGGAACAGAGACCATCAGTAAATTGAAACTTTGCCTCGCAGCTCAGCTCCTTCTTCACCATTAGTATAATGTGTCGTAGAAAAAAAAGAGCTCCATTGAGGAGCAAAGTATATGAACATGATCAGCACTGTTGACTCGACTTGGTCTCCAACAGTCTGAGTTCTGAAGAATCGAACCAAAGGAGGCTCCGATCCAGTCGATGGCATTGAGATAACTTTGGTGAAACCGTCAGGTGATCGATCATGTGACCAGATAATCTGCTCAGAGCGAGTCATCTAGTGTGCAGCAGACGTTAGGGTCTGTGGTGCTGGTTCATCAACCTCATTGATAACACACATGGATACACTGTGCATGGAAGTCAAGGCCTCTCTTTGCTGTCGTGTCTTAGGTTAAAATTCATTACAAACATAGTATATATAACAGGGTTGTCTGTACCTAATAAAGTGTCCACTGAGTGTATATTGCACTTACCACATTTGCCTTTTTTACGTAAGAGCAATGAGGTTCCAACCACAAACAACAAAATGCAGACCAGTACAACAGCAACCACAACGTAAATGATGAGTCCAGAACCATCGGCAGGAAGTTTGTGATCTAAAACACAGGAAACATTCACGTTATTTTCAACATCATCATTTCTATTTGCTAGGTTCAACTTAACCGTCACTGGTGCCGGCGCAGAGGCAGAGCAATTATATTTGTGGTCGTTGATAATGTTCCTCTATGCGGAGTATACTCACCGTCACTCCGATGCACAAACACACAAGCTTTTCTACTGCAAGAGAAAAAGTTTCTTACCCCAAGTAACCTTGACACGTAAACTGGATCCCTCATGAATGACCTCACAGGTGTAGTCAGAATCGTCCGTCTTGAAAATCTCCACACTGTGTCTTGTCTGGTAGGTGTTGTCATTGTTGGGTCGAACATTGGAGCTCACCACTCCATCCACTTCATTCAGAAGACGGCCGTTCCTTCTGATCTCCAGCTTGGCGTCTCTCTGGAGGAACCCGCTGGCCAGGCACGTCAGGATCACGTTGCTGTCAGTCTTGGACTTCTTTGCAAACATGAACATGTCAGGTGGAGCTGGGGAGAGAGAATCTGCGGTGAGTTCATGTCCAAAGGGAGAAGATGCAGCGGCACGCTTCAGCTCAATGCCCCCACCTCAGACCCTCTCAGGCTCGGTTGGGTTTGGCCCGAGCCGCTCGCTAATAAGAAAGAATTAAAATGACTGAAACTAACTAAATAAATAAATACTCCTTCACAATAATATCTGAACATACAAAAAACAACAGTGGCTATGTAGCCTATGATTATGAACATTATAAAATAGAGCCATGGCAGAAAGGAAAACAATGACACACACATATATTATATATAAAGGTTACTACAGTAGTAGTAGTAATACTGTACCTCTATTGGTATTGTTCGGTACCTACGCTACTGTTAAAAAGGAGTACGTGACGTTTGTAGAAGTATGGGTTGTCTTGACATCCCTACTCGTAGTATTTGACCGTGTTTCATATTTTCAAACAACTGAATTTTCAAATCTCTCATAATCATAAAACAAATCTATAACAAAAATACAGAAATCTTTCTCACGAGCTGTTTGATGTTGCTTTCGTCCATATTCCACGAACTGATTCAACCAAGACAGACACTCGTTCTCCAGGTAGCCTTTGGTGTAGTCTTTCAGTGTCTGGACCCCGTCCCACTTCATCTTGGTGGTTTGTGCTGCGGGATTCTTGCTGATCCAGACTTCGTCCTTATCGTCGAAATGCAGGAAGTCCTCTCCATCATAGCTGTATGTGTCTTTGCCTTCAAGGAACTTCACAATGCCGTTTTCCGTGATGCTCTCACAGCCGTGCATCCACTGAAGGATGTGGATATCTAACAGGGAGGACGGAGGAACAACACGACTGAATACAAAGAAATAGATAAACACAAAACCAGAGAAGACGATGAGGTGGCTCAGATTAGAAATGTGATGTTTTCTGGTGGAACTTTAAGGGAGGAGAGGAAGAGAAGTCACACAATGAGCATTGATTCATCTCATGAAAACAGCTTCAATAAATTCTGCAAAACGTTTTAAAGCTGATTCAAATCAACACGATCTAACTTTTACTGAGCAACAGCGCCCCCTGCAGCCACACAAGGTGATTAACTCTGTTGGTCTCTGTCCGAGCGATGAAGTGGTTTCATGTGTTGAAAACCAACTGAGCTGAAACACAACTGAACACTGGATATTACCCATGATCCTCTGCTTCCTGACCCTGAAGACCTGCTGCTGTAACAAATCCACCAAACTCTGTTCAGAACTCTTCATGTTTTAACAGTTTCCTGCTGAACAGTGGAGATAAACTCTGGTTGTTAATAACTTCAGAGTGTTTCTAACTGATCTCAGTTCAGCTTCACTCTTCACCTGCAGCTGGTTGTGACAGTTGAAGCTGTGACTCAGTCAGTTCTTCTCATCAGGAGATGGAACCCACTCAGCAGAGTCACAGAGAACAGACGCTCAGGGAGAGAAGGAGGAAACGTTCTCCTGTTCACACTCACACGTCAGACTCACTTTAACCAAGCTGCTGCTTTCAGGTAGAAAAGTTGCATCAGTGTTGATTTAAACAAATAAGAGCTGATATTCGAGCTGGTGCATTTATTTATAAAAAGTTTAACTAATAATAACTAGAATGGGACCTCCTCCACACAATCATAAAGATCAGTCCACTAAACATGTCAGCTTTATTTCATCAATATCAACATAATTGATGATGACTTTAAAATGGGCAGATGAATCGTACCAGAGTCATTCTGTCGCAATCGACCCATCAGGATGCCGATGTTGACACGGAACCATGTCTGCTTGCTCAGGCGGGACTGGGTGCCTTTTTCCCAGTAGTTCTTATCCATTCGCTCCTCCATCCACGGCTGTTTGGGAACTTTCAGTTTGAGGTCAGAGTCAAAGTAGTCGATCATCGTGTCGTCCACCAGACCCATGGCTGTGAACTCGTGGATCCCAGGAAGCGACGGAGGTTTGGAGAAGGCCGTGTAGATGTACGTGAGGGAATGCTTCTCTACAAATCACATGGGACAAACCTTTTCTTTCATTTCTTATATAAACACATAAACAGATCATTTTTAGGTTAATTGAAACTGACGCGTTCTGAACGAGGAAGCAGAACCTGTGGTTGTCGAGGTAACTTCGGGTTTAACTCTGTAACTCTGTGGTAATATACCCTGTTACCAGGGTATATTACCATGGTAACTGATGCTGAACCTTTAACCAAGTACTGACCGATCAGATCAGACCAGAGTCGTCCATCTACAGGATCCTGACAGGGACAGAAACATTTAGGCTCCAGTAAAGTGTAAAGAAATAATAAATGTGACAGGAAGCCTTCAGTTGTCATAAAACTCAAAAGGTGTTTGTCCAGTCTGGGCTTCTGTAACACGGCGGCCTCCGTAGAGCGAATACTGTAAATATAAAGTACTTGGATATAAAGTATATAAATATAAAGGGCTCATTCTAGTGTTTTGTTTCCCTCCTGGTTCTTTCGATGTGTTCACAGCATGTTGCGAGTTGTTAATAAAGTTTTGTGAACCATCAGTGAAACACATTCATCAGCCGAGGACGCTACAAACCTCAGTGTGATAAGAACATTTACTTAATTCAAATTCAGTCCGTGTCCCATCTGCTAACACGGAGGAGGTGAATGAGCTGTACTGGAGCCGGCCGCCAGGGGGCGTGTCACCATGTATATTCCAGTCGCTTTAACCGTGACTCGGTCAATTCTGTCCGTTTGACGCGTAAACAATAAAAAACACTTTGACAAACTGGAGAACAACGATTCTTCCTTCGTTCATTCAACAAAACAAGTGAAAGAAGCGTCTGATTCTAAGTGCGTCACAACCGCGTTTTACTTTCACTTTGACAAAGTGAACTTACCAGCGCGACCCGCGGGAAACAGGGAGAGGAGGGAGAGGAGGGAGATGAAGAGCAGGCCGGGACGAGTCTTCATCTTCTTCGTCTTCTTCTTCTTCTCCTCCTCCTCTTTTCCTCTGTTTGTCAACTTCTCTTTCTCCGTCTGTCTCTTCGCGTCTGTTCTTCTTCCGCCGAGCAGGAAGCACTGACGGGTGCGTTCAGGGGCGGCTCTGAAAGTCCCCGCGGCGCGACGTCACATCACGTGACATCATTGTGACTCAAAATAGAAAGTAATGAACGTAAGATGTAACGAGAACGATGAGTAACGGATACACAGTAACGTGCTGGAATACTATAGAACGAATGATAAGCCTATTAACAAGAGACTAAAGACAAGACACTTGAACTCACAATGACAGAAACGTCTTTCACAAACATTTAACATCTACTTAGACTTTTGAGTTTGGTCCATGTCCCATCTGCTAACATGGAGGAGGAAGGGTTTATGACCTACACTGCAGCCAGCCACCAGGGGGATTGAGATGTTTCATCTTTTAAGCGCCGTCACGTCGTCCATCTTTATTTTACAGTCGGGTGTTTAGTGTGAGAGGAACTGAAGGAATCGAACGTGTGTTGAGAGTTTTTTTATTTTCTCTTTTTTCATTTCAAGCCGACAATCAACACATTTACAAAGTAAAGTTCTACTTCCAATTTATATCTATGTACATTTATTATTACACCGTTAAACTTTGGATGTGACAAAATATCTGTAACATTTACATGGAGAAGCTGGAGACTGATAAAGACTCGTTTTCTTTCTGTACATTCGTCCATTATTAAATAAATATCTCTGTCTTTTCTTTTTATTCCCTGACTCCAACACAAAATGACTCTTATTTTATTTCAGTTGTGTCTTATTATTTTTTCTGTGTAGTTTTGATCTCAAATGTAAAATTAAAGGTGATTTATTGTGGTTTATTTTTCTTCCTCATTTTAAAGGCACTCACCCACTCTGATTTGTGTATTTTTCCTTTTCTTATCTTTCTTTTCCATAAAAAAACACCATCAGTCCCACTTGTCCTCCTCTGAGCTCCCCCTCCCCTCATCCCTCCACCCCCGGTCAGTCCATCTTTTCCTCCCGAAGCGGAAACCGAAGCCCCCCTTCTCCCGGTTGACAGCCTGGAGCCCCCCGATGATGGAGGTCAGAGCTTCGTTCCTCTTCCCACCTTCCTCCCCTTCTCCTCCGTCTTGGTAGTGGTAGCTCTCCAGAGAGTGACCCTCAGGGAAGGGCGGCAGTGGCCGGGCCATCAGGTCTCCTCTCTGGGCTCTCAGCAGCGCCTCCTCCTCCCAGGATCCGTCCTCCTCGGCCTCCTGCCCTGGCTCCAGCAGCTCTTGGTGGACGAGCTGAGGGGCGACGAGCTGGTCCAGAGCCGCCTGGTGCTGCAGCACAGACTCCAGATCAGATCCGTCCATTGTGTCTGCGAAGGAGAGGGGGCACGACCACGCCGTCCATGGGATGGTGCAGAGCAGGGTGAGGAAGAGGAGGGTGAGCTGAGAGGCCCCGAGATGGAAAGATGGTCTCATCTGAAAACAGACCCAACAGGTTATTTTATTCCACCGTCTGTTCGTCCCATTCTCGTTAAGGAAATATCTCAAAATCTCTTTGAGGTAATTCTTTCAAATTTGGACTCAGTAATAAACTGATTGGATTTTAAGTGTGATGGCTCCATGATTGGGTTCATTTTGATTTCATCTTGAATTTAAAACCAGCAAAACATAATTATCATTTTTACAAATCTACGGAAACAATTCATACTTGTTCTGTAGCTGAACCTTTTCTCTCATTGAAAATCATCCTAAAAGATTTTCTACGACTTTCTTCCCTAATTCTGACAAATAGATAAAGTGAAAATAATAATAAATATATATATATATATAAAGCTCTGGGTCACTGGAGCTTCATCAGGACAACAAATAAGAAGCTGCCATGGCAACAAAACTAAATCAAATAATCATAAAGACATCAAATGTAAATAAATCTGAAAAACGATCAACAGCTGCATAAATAGAACAGAGAATAATAAAGTAAAGGACAAGCAGCCGATCTGTGTTTCAGAGACTTTGAGTTCCAAAATGTTTAAATAAATAAATACAAATCAATGGATAAGAGTAAATGTTGTATTTATATGTATA
>CM048038.1:455000-500000 GCA_026259375.1 Verasper variegatus | reverse complement strand
TCTCCGGAATCACAGGCCTCGTTAGAGAGCTAAAAACAGACTCATTTAATTCTACATTAATAAACAACGACAAGGTTATATTGAGTGAAAAGTAGTTTTATACCTCGACGACTCAGAAACATCCAATGGTTTCTTCAAATCTGTAAAAATATTAATTTTTTTATTTTGTTTTGTCCTGTTTCGCAGTTTTTTAAACGTTTTGAATATAAATATATCATATCAACAATAAATAACACAAACCATAAACTAAACAAGAAAATCATATAATTACACACTTCACAGAAACAACCTCAGTATCCACTGGAGTAGAAAATGCAGTAGAATGATCAATAATGAAACTGATCATTAGTTATTTTATTAGATTATATTCTCTACTGGAAAGTTCATGTTATTGTAAACTGATGATATTTGAGTTTGCTCATCAGAATATTAAGAAGAATAAAAACAAGAAGGTGAATACTAATAAACGATAATATTAATCATCATAAATCGTACCCGTCTTGTTTGTCCTCTGGTTGATGTTTTTCAGGGTAAATCCCTCAAACGTCTCATCTCTTTAAAAGTGGAAATGTTTTCTTCAGCTCTTCTTCCTGACAGAGAAATAAATTCTTTTCTTCTGGACGTCTCCCTGTTTCCTCTCCTGCTCTTTGACAGACGTCCACTCACCTGCCTCAGGTGTCTCTGCCGCCTCCTGTCTCCTGGTGTTTAGGATCAGTTTCCACCTCTTCATCCATCCTGACAGCATCACACACACACACACACACACACACACACACACACACACACACACACACACCTGAAAACAAGAGGCCCAGGTGACTCAGGACGCAGGTAAGAACTGATCTGATTGGCCACCTGGTGAATGGGGTGGTGGGGGTGCACCCTGGGGACCAATTAAAACAACACACATTTAAAAAGTCACCTGGGATCGTCTTCACCCTGAGAAACAGACGTTATGGTGATTCTGTTCTGACAAATATTCATCAGTTAGTGATTTAAATATCATGAGCATCAGTTTTCAATATGAATCCTTTCGATTCTTTTTGGGAGCAACAACAGAATAAGAACAGAGCCAGTGAGAGAACAGGCTCTGAGGGGACGCAGTGCATCAGAGATACACCAGGGGGCAGTGCTGAGCTTTACAATGGGTTTTTCTCTGCAGGTTTTAAACCACAAACTCTTCTGTCAGAAAAGGTAAATTCATAATTTCTATCACAAAACGTTTAAATCTTTTTCTATGAGGAGAAAAAAAAAAGTCAAATTACGTCAAAAATGCAACAAGGTAAAAAAGCATTTTTTATTAGATTGTGAAAATTAAACATTTTCGAGACAAACTAATCATCGTGTAGCTAATTTATTTACATCAAACATAATGAAAAGTCTTAATGCACAGACAAAGTGCTGCAAACATCAGCTTCATGTACGAGGAACCAAATGTTCTATACTGCAGTCAGCCAACAGGGGGCGATCCAGTTGGGGAGCGGCCATTACTCATTTTTATTTACAGTCTGATGTGATGACATCACCTGTGGTTACGTGAGGGGATGGCTTCGGCGTCATACACAAGCATGTTAACGCAAAAAAACACAACTTAACAACAAAAACCTCAACACAACTTTTTCTTCACAAACAGGAACAAAAACATTTTTACTTAGAGCAGGTTTTCACTAACGACGGCTCACGTGACCACCGTGAGTGTCTGCTCGCTTCACGATCCACCTCCTTCTGTCGTTGTCGTCTCTTCTGTTCATTTGCTTGTTTGAATTAAATATGGAGGACGTCTGATTGGCTGCTTTAACAGGTAAAAGGTAAAAAACATAAAAACTGTACAACAGTAAAATACTGCAAAAGAAAACACGTCTTCATCTCGTGTGACGTGAGTGTGACTCTGTTAACACAACGCTGTGTGTTCACATACGCGTGTGCTCGCACATGTATGGACCCACTGTGTGTGTTCAGCAGTTCATTAAGCGTCTCTCTGTTTCACCCTCTGGCTGCAGGACTGAAGGACGCTGGTCTCATCTTCATCTCAGTGAACGCAATGGACGTGTCTTTTCCTTTCCAGGAAGTCCAGATGATACCCTAACACACACACACACACACACACACACACACACACACAGGTAAATCAGAAATATGTGAACACTGTTGTCAGCATCAAACCTCCTGATTTAGATTTTAAAGCACAGGATGTAGTTTTGTGCCACTAGGGGGTGACTCAATCCAAATAGTGACAGACGGACGTTGCGGAGAAGCGCAGGATTTCAATATTCAAGTCTTATGTCTTTGTGTTTCTTGTCTTACGTCATCTGACCTAGTTTGTTAAGGTGTTTATGGTTCAGGAGGTTTTTTCTGAATTCTCCTCAGACGTCTCCTCCTCTAAAACAAACAGCAGCTGAGTCACTCCAGTAAAAACAGTGAATGAAGCAGCTTCCTGTTAAAACTCAGTGTTTCTCTGACTCGTCTCTGATTGGCTGTGAGTCGAGCTGCCGCCAACGTTTGCTCAGCTTGTTTCTCTGAAAACTTCAGACTCAGATTTCTGCAGGTTTGAAAAGGATTTGACTGATTCTCACTCCCCCTCTGGGGGGTTTGTGAGGTTACCTGGTGTTTGACGTCGATGCCGTAGAGTCCGTTGAGATTCGCCTCGTGGCAGTTTTGGTACCACCATCCTCCTCGGTACGACATGGCACAGCGGGTGATGAACGGCGACGGGTCTCGGTCTTTGGTGGAGAAGACGCGGTTGTTGTGGTAACTGAGAGAGTCACCTGACACACGGAGGAGATGTGGAGGATTAATGGGTTTTAGAAGTTTTTAAGGAGAAAGTAATAGTTCGACGACAATGTCCTCAGAGTTACTCTGAATTCTGCAGGTTTTCAGATCGCTGTGCTGTCGAGTCTCACCTGCGTTACCGCTGTATCCGCCCACGGTCAGTTTGTAGTTCCTCCTGGCCACCACGAACGTGGCGTATTTGGCGAACACTGAGTCGTCTCCATCTCGCAGGTCGACACGCAGACTCATCCTGGTCATTGTTGTCAGATTGTGGAGACTCTCGAGGCCTGAAGGCGTCAAATATGAATTTCAGTTAGACTTCGGGTTATATCCTATAAATCGACCAGGAGAGGAGCTCCCTTTGCCTTTATTTATTTATTATTCATTATACTGTGTCACATGTGTCTGTTATAACTGCAGCTGTTGAATTGTAATTAACGTGTTCGTCACATGATTTCCTGCAGTGAGCTGAAATAAAGACTCTGTGAAGCGACTGTTCTCAAACTGTTGGTGGCGGGCGTCTCTCTCACCGAGCCAAAACTCGCCACTCAAATCTCCAAACCCTTTGACGTAGTCCCTCCAGCCTTTGAAGAAATCCACCGAGCCGTCCTTCCTCCGCTGGAAGACCTGTGGACATGAGGAGAAAACTTTGTTTACACCTGAGGCTGACACAGTTCACTGTAGGACCATTCTGTTGCTGATGTCCCCGCACCGTCCAGCCTCCTCCGTCCGTCTCCATGTCGCAGTAAACCATCATCGACGCTCCCTGGTTCCCCTGAGGGAAGATCTCCACCTCGCCTGACGCCTCGATGCCGTTCAGCAGCTCCTGAGAGCAGTCGGTGGGGAAAGGGAACCTCAGGGCGCCTGAAGAAGAGGAGGGAGGAGGAAGGAAAAGGATCATGGGTAATGGGCCAGGAGTTTAGAACTGAATAACCACAAGAAAAACAAGAAGGAGAAGTTTTGTACCGGTGGCGAACTCAGTGGAAACGGTGGAGGTGAATCGTCCTCCTGCCTCCGCCTGTAGCTGCACCGTGTATTTAGATCCAGGATAAAGTCTGGTGAGGTTCAACTCTCTCACCGAAGAATCCACCATCACCTCCTGATGAGGAAAAACAGGAGAAGAGGAAGATTAAAGTTAAAGAACCGGGAGTCAACTCTAATAAATGATCTGCTGATCAGAGATGATCTTGTTGACACAGAAGTTTATTTTAAATAAGTCTGTGAGTGGACAGGAGGTCTGCTGAACGTCCAAAACGCATGAAGAGGATTCAACTCATCTTTAAATGGAACTTCCTACTTTCCTTGAAATTACTGTCGAAAGTTTAAAATGAAGTGTTGATCATCATCAGGTCTCAGATTCAGTGTTTTTGTCTGTTGAACATCAGGCTGTCATCTCACCTTCACCTCCTGACCTTCCGTCTGATAGGTCAGCCTGTAGCTGGCAGCGGGCTTCACGGGTGGTTTCCATGACAACAGGGCGGTGCGAGGCGTCACGTTGCTGGCCTGGAGATCTCGCGGCACGTCGCCTTCGCTCCCTGAAGAAATGTTTTCAGTTTCACTTTTTACTTTTCACCCGGATCTGACTCTTAATTATTATGAAGTTTCCTCGTGAGCGGATTCAAACGGCTTTTTGCTAAATCTGGTGAATTCAACACAAACTGAACCGTGAAAAAAACAATCTGCAGAGAAACTGGTCGACTTTAAATAAAGATGGACGCCGCGTTTCATCCTATTTAACTAAAATTAAGCGAAAATATCTTGGATACTAACGCTGCCATCTAGTGGTGATGATGTGATTTACAGGCAGAGTCTGTGGAGCTGTGGTATCGAGGTCCAGCCCATACATGTGCTCGACCAATCATGAGTCAGTCTCAGCTGTCAATCATGACGTCTAGTTCAAAGTTCAGGGTGATAACCAGGTTAGGTTTAGGCATTAAGTTGTGATGGTTAAGGTTATGGGAATGTATAACGTCAATGAGTGTCCTCACTGAGACAAACATGTGTGCACTGACCTCTGCTGGTAGTAAAGCTGGTTGCAGCCGGTGGGCTCTCATCTCGGCCCAGCTGACTGGTGATGGTGACGGTGTAGGTGGTGGATTCTTCCAAACCGCTCAGCTGCTGCTCGGCTGCGTTTCCAGACACCGTGACCCTCAACTCGGAACCTGAACACACACAGTCACACAAAGAGTTCATAACAGCAGCGTATTTCAACTCAGGTTCATTGGTGAATGTGTGGATCAACACTACAGACTCTAATCTACTTTAAACTCCACGCACGCCTCTGTCATGTTTAAAAGTTGACATCTTACATGGCTTAACCACGCCCTTTAAACACCAGCAGGAAGTCGGCCATTTTGGATTTAGGCATCACTTTTAGCAATAACTCGACTCTGTACTTTGTTCCTACAGAAGGAATCCAACCAACTTTAAACTTTATGTGAACAAGATTGTTTAAAAGTATTTTCTTTGAAGCGCATGTCCATGACGTGGCCTTCCATTCTGAGGTTTCGCCATCGTTAACAAACACAAATGCACCCCCACGTACCTGAACCCGAGCCATAGACGATGGCGTACTTGTCAATGGTGGCCAACGCTGGCCGCCACAGTAGCAAGGCCTTGGTGTCGGTGACGTTTATGGCCCGTAGGTGTGTAGGCGGGTCAGGGACTGAGAGAGGAGTCAACATTAAATGTTAAAAACCGAACAGAAACAAAAGCTGTAGCTTAAAAACCGAAGTGGAGACTGAAGATGTCGGACTGAGCAGCAGAGAACATTTCATACGACAAAGTTGGGTAAGAAATAGACAGTTTAGAAACAGAGCTTCAAATGAGGCTCCTCTGAGGTCAAAGTGGCCATCGGCTCATCACAGTTTAGTTTTCATAAGACGTCTTCATTTTGTGTGATGTAAAAAAAACTCATCGGCAGCTCAAAGAACTAAAGTGAAAGCTGCAGCCCTCACGTGTCGAGACGAAGTCGTTGACTGGGTCGCTCTCGTCCAGGCCGAGGATGGAGAGGATGCTGACCTCATAGGTTGAACCAGGAGAGAGCTGTGATAGGCCGACGGAGGAGTCCTCCGAGTCCAGGGACACAGACACCGGCTCCCCTGCACTCACAAGACAGACAAAGAGTCAGTTAGTGGTTCATACATGTTGTTGTTTGGGGGAAATTAGCCCCTGAGCTGCTGTGATCAGTCACAGATCATTTATCACAAATCTGTTGAGACGGGAAACTTTGGCCGTTTTAACTTTCTGCTCAACAGCTGCAGACGTGTGATTTTTCCAGAATCAGATCTGTGGTTTTTAAGTTCATGCATAGAAACTAAATCCACAACCAGAAAGATATAAAAATGTTGATTAATCTCCTTATGACCATAAAGCCTCAGTGTGACGATAAAGACGCTTCTGAAAATCTATTTGTTTGCTTTTATGGCATCGAGCAAATCCAGGAAGCTGCTGTTAAACAGGGTGAATTCAGTTTCTCACCTTCCTCAGTGTGGGTGTAGGTGACTTTGAAACCACTGACGGGATTCTTCGGTTTGGTCCAGGAAACTGTCAGAGAGTTTTCTGTCACTTCACTGAAGACGATGTCGGTCGGAGGCTCAGGGCCTGGATGGCGTAAAGAATTCAGGGAGAGGAATCAGACCAGGAAGTAAAATAACAGGGAAACAAGAAAGAAGGCAAAAAGCAACAGGAATAAGACAAGGAGAAGAATGAAGGAATTAGAAAAGAAAAAGGAAAGAGGAATAAATATCCTAAAGAGAGTAAAGAGAAAAGAAAAAGAGTGTGTACATTGTTTATTAATCATCCACACTGTTGCTATTAGTGCTCCAATGAGTTCATGTGTATATATGTACAGTGCAAACATATATACAGTATACAAATCATATACGGACGTATAGTGTCACAATCAAATGAAGATGGATCCTGGACAGCAGCAAAGGAGGGAATGAGGAACGTGGTTAGCCGGTCGCTCAAACCTGAAAATAAGATCGGGCAGGAATAAATGACGTCAAACCAAAAGAAGAAGAGGAGACAATTAAAGATGAGTTAATGAATTCAGTGAGAGGAGCTGGAGGTGAGAACTCATTTGAAGCGTTAGGACTGAGACAGATGAACCTGACCAGAGAAGGTGGATTATTTTCCATTTAAAAACTGATTCATCACAGACAGGGTATCACTACACAGTTTGGTTTTCCTGTGTTTATTTCTTAATATTTTGTGCATTTTGCAAATTTTACTCCTGAAATTTAGTCTCCAAATTGATCCTGTAAAGATAAATATGTACCACAGTGTCAGTGTGTACTGTACTGACACATATCGCCTGTTTGATACCCAGATCAATTTGATTATGAAATATCCACTTCCTTCCTTTTGATTGAAAGTGGATTACAATGTGCACATCTGGATGAAAAGGATGAAGACAGACCAGCGGTGGTCTTACCCTGGTTTGGGTGAGGGGTGAAGGGTCAGTGAAGCTGGCTGTTAGCTCACCCTGAGTGACAGAAGACCAGAGCAGCAGTGGATGAACGGTGGTGTCATGTTGTTGCTTGTTTCATACAAACTCTCATTTGATGCCAACTCAGTTGATTGTACAATACAATCAGACAAAGTGAAGTGAAGTCAGTGAAGTGGGTCACGTCACATCTTTGTTACGACTCTGCTCTCAGACATTTACAGGCTTCCAAAAATACAATATAATCAACGATCATTATTAGGAATCAAATTAAATTAACTTCTCTCTGTCACAAGTGACTACTGTACAAAACTGAGGTCGTTGTCTGATAGTTAACTGTCTCTTAAAGACAGATCTTTTTCCAAATCTTGGACTAAAACATAAACCAAACATCCATTTTAGGACATATCAAGAATTAATGTCCAGTCAAACTAACCCATCGTTACAGACCTAACAAATCATCACCACATTGAAATATTTAAAAACTTGTCTTGGAAGTTAACACAAATTTTGGTGAAATGGACATAAGAGACTCAAACTGCATTTAACAAGACAGTACTCCTTCAGTACTGCTTCTGCTTCTTGTTATCAAGAAGCAGAAGTGGTTATTGTCAGTTGTTATTGTCAGTACTGTATAAAGCTGTCAAGACCCAGTGAAGAGTAGAATCTGAGAATCAATGAGCACACAAGGTCCAAGCTGAAGTCTGAGCTCCAGGTTTGCCAGCTCACCAAGTTAACCAACATGCTGACGTTTATGAGCTTTCAATCCTCTGGAAACCAGATCGTTTACTAGTTCACAAGGTGTGTATCTGAGTGTTGATCATGTTGTGTGGCTGCAGAATCATGAATATGAGTATTTCACATATTCATCGAAGCTGAGGAGTGAGGCACAAACAGCATGAACACAAAACACAACTGTTTCAACATCAGCTGAGAACAAACAGGCTCACAGTCTTCAAGAGCAGCACGACACGTGAGCTCTTGAAATGAAAATGGAAGAGGTATTTAGTGGGTAAGCAAATATTATAACATTCATACTAAGACAAGTGATGATTAGTTAACAAATGTGATTTAATCAGGTCAACGTGAGACCCAGTGACGCATGAAGTGATTTTATTCTGAAAACACAGACTGGTGGAGCTCAAGAGGGAAGGAGCGTGTTCTGCGTGAAGAAGGCTTCACAACATTGACAGTAATGTTGTCGCATTGTACAGCAGTGATTTGTGTTGTTCTACCGTCACAATGGCTGATACCTGTACTGATGACGAGCTTGTGCAGTCTGGACAGAAGACCAGGACCCTTTCCCAGCAAGGTGATGGTGTACTCAGTCTGAGGAGGCAGATCCTCAAAGTGGAGGGAGCGAGCTGAACCAGGAAGAACATCTTTGAAGGATTTCTCACTTCCTGTTGCTGGTTTACCTGTTGTGTTGCTTTGCTTCATTGGAATATGTGTAAGGTCACTTTCTGACACTCGGTTTTCATCTTCAGAGCCTCTCTCTCCTGGTTCATGAGTCGGTTGGTGCTTCTCGTCCTCTCTCTCCGAGTCTTCTTGTCGTCTTTGTTGATCTCTCTGACTTCCCTTTTGATTTGGTGTTTCATCTTTTTCATCTCGTTTCCTGGTAACAACAAAGTTTTTGTACTTTCCTTCTGGTGAGGTCCGGTTCGTCACTCCTTCGTAGTCCAGATGTTCTCTTGTGACTCCGGATGCAGCGTTTCTTGTTTGTCCAGTTTTAGTGTCAAACACCCCTTTAACAGTATGATTTGTTTTAGGACCTTCTTCCCTGATGGAGCTTCTCATCTGGGTGCGACGTCCTGTTATACCTCTTGATGGTGGTTGTCGCTTTGGAAGTGAGACTGTTCTTGAATCTCTTGAATCTGAGGATGTTGGTTGGATATTTTGTCTACCTCGAACTGTAGAGGCAGGATATTTGGCAGCATTGACTTGCTGGTTATGAAGGTCAGAATCATTCTTATAAACTAGAGTTTCTTCTTCCCCAGATTTGGTTGTTTGGATTGGAGACCTTTCCCCATTTTCTAATTTGTTAATTTGTGGACTGACAGCAGTATTGTGGTCATCCATCAGGGGGCTTACATCTGCAGTTTCTTGTTCTCCTGTTTGTCTTATTCGAACTTCTACTCGTTGGGTAGGCCTGGGGACATCCTGCTCTCCTAACTGGTTATATGGGATTTCAGGGAATTCAGATGGACTCCCCTTTTCTTGTTGGCTAGTTTGATGTCCAACAGCGTCTCCATTCAGCTTTCTGACAGGGAGAGGTTTGTGCATGAGACCTCTACGTGGATATTGAGGTCGTCTCAAGTGTGGACGTGTTTTGTTCTCGAGAGGTCCAGCATACGTTTGGGAGCGACGGAAATATTGAACTTTGGTTGGGCGATGGGAGAAAGGTTCTCCTCGACCTCTGAGAGTCTGATTTATCTGCTCACTGGACATTCTTGTTGAGGAGGTTCTCACTACAGCTCTATCGTCATTATCCTCTCCTATTGGCTGTGGGCTTTCAGCTTTGACAGAACGAGGAGATGAAGTAGTTGGAAATTCAGCAGGCGACACCTCCACCCTCTGTGTTTTTGTTTCAGGACTTAAAGGTCGAATGGGGCGAGTGATAAGCCTTAAATTAGGTTCAGTTTTGTTCTGAAGAAATGCCATGTTTGGAAAGGGGCGACGCACATATCCACCTTTTGGAGTAGGAGGGCGAACTGGGATTCGTCCTCTTTCTGTCATCATAACTTTCTGGTTTTGTCCAGAGGATGCAGGTGCAGCTGGTCCATCCTTGTCTCCACTCGCATCCCTGACTAATGTGTTCATCTTCCCTGGGGATGATTCCTCCAAAGCAGATGAAGGCAATGATTCATTTGTGGATTTATCCCTCGTCCCTGACTCTCTTCTTGGGATAATGTTTCCATGAGGAGGGGGACGGTGAGGACCTCTCAAATTCAGATGTGTCCTGTTCTGAAACAAACCCAAAACTGGGCGTGGACGACGAATGAAACCTCGTGTTGGAGGTGTGCGGCGGAGAAGTGGTGCGCCAGCCTTTCCTGAGGGGGATTGTTTTCTTTCTTCCGGAGATGCTGTGTCAGTCGTGTTTTTGGTATCATCAGCATTTTGTTCAGTATTTCCAAAGGAATCTGGTTTGTCTGAGCCGAAAGACGATGATGATGATGAAGGTGACTTTGATGGCGACGGTGATGAAGGTGTAAGGGATGGTGGTGATGAGGGTGATGATGGTAATGATGATGATGATGATGATGATGAAACTTGTAAAGGTGATGATGATGATGATGACTGTGACTTTGGTAAGGATGATGAAGAGGATGAAAATGATGACAGTGGCTTTAGTCCTGTTAAAATCTTCCTCCTTACTGCGTCTTCATCATCAGAGAGGTCTGATGGTTCGGACAAGTGAACAGAAAACGTTGTGATATTCAAACTGTCAAAAGTGTCTGTCAGGAGTTTTTGTAGAGGATCTGGTGAAGAATCCAGGTTTGTCTCTGCAGACGAGAGTTTCAAATCAGAAGTGGATCGATCTGAATCCAACAGGTTTCCTACGAGCGCTGTCCCATCCCCTCTACACCCGCTGCCTCTGTCCTTATGGGGTAATCTGGTGTGCGTCACTTTAACTTTGTTCAGGCATTTCTTCTCTTGGCCATGAATGGTCCCAGTTCGCTCTGAAGACACTGGAGCAGTGTTGTTTTCTTGGCCTGTCCCGCTAACATCTGGTTGCCTCTGTGGTTCCTCTGAGCTACTTTGTCTGTGTGTTTCTGAATCGGTTCCAGACATTGTAGCAGGATGTTTGTCATCCCTCCTCTCAGTGCTGGATGCTTCAATGTGAGCTTCTGTCACAGTCATATCTATTGTCCTGGTTTCTATTTTGGCGACATCTGGTTTAGATTTTTTGGGCACTACCTTCTTTTTCTCACCCATTAGGGGCTTTTTCAAGGGGCCACGGCCGACCTTGGTCCCTCCAGGTACAGCTCTGGTCGTGTTGAATCTGAAAGGGCCTGGAACTTTTGGCTTTCTGGACAATGTGAGCCTTTCAGCGTGTTTGGGTCTGGTGCCATTTATGGCCATGGTCCTGCTAACCAGAGGTTTATTTCTCTCAACCAAAGATGGAGAGTGTTTTTTGGGTCCATCGATACCTCCAACCTTTACAGAGTCAGCCTCTGGTTCATCCTCTGATCTCCCCTGTTGGTCAGAGACTTGCTTCTCAGGTGATGGGTTGAAGTCTTGGTCCAAGTCGCCAACTTCTTGTCTTGGTGCTAGTCTGACCTGCGCGGTCAAAGCTGCCGTGGTAACCCTTGGTAAACGGTTCCCTGTAGAGGGAGTGAGCACTTGGTGTCAATGTTAAGATCATCGTATGCTGCTGTTGTGAATAATACAGAAGAGATCAGAGTAAACAAAGGAGGGAAATGCAGTTTGAATATTCATTGGTCCCATTTACACTCGTCAGATTGTGTCGGCCAGAGCATGAATTTTTTAACCGTTTGGTAACTGACAAAACCCGCGAACACTACTTCACAGACTGTGGCTCCAAATCGAGAAGATGACAGTGTTGATATACAGAGATTTGGCTTCATGTGTCTTCCATCTTTATTTACAATCTGATATTGCCACACCATGTTGTTGCCGTAGTTACACAACACAATTTGAATCCGTCTGGGATGTATTTAAACTTTCCGACAGATTTTCGAGACACATAAAGTGTTAATGGGACCATGATGAATCCGGATTAACAGTAATTTGTGTGGTTACGGTTTTTATGAAAGAGCTGTGGTCTTCATGTAGAACCTGGAAGAAGAAGATTGAAATATGATTAGTTTTGAAGGTTGAACAGAGGAATTCTACAGGTTTGATGTCCGTGTCACTGTGGAGAAGGAAACATGATGACGGAGTCCAGGAAACAAGAAGTTATTTTTACGTTAGTTCTGCCCCTGGAGGAAGCTTGAGGCTGCAGCTCGCTTCATCTACTCCGACAGTTAAGGTTCTTCACACTTTAATGACTTTTACACGACGCGTTCCATTTAGAAATGAGGTGTCTGGACACATTAAGATTCACTTACTCACTGAGCAAGAGAAACATTTAACTTCTCACAATTACTGTAGGAGAGAAAAGGTTAAAGAATCCCAGAATGCATCATGTTTGTGAGATTCGACGGCGCCCAAGACGTCTCACACAAACGCATTAACTGAAAACATGAGCTCAAGAGCCCCAACACAACTACAAAAGCACAACGGAAACAACCACATTGGAAATGAGCGTATTGTTTGAGGTGTTACAGTGCACGTACCATAAGACCTCACCAGACACACCACGTCACAACCAGCGTCTCACTTCACCACAGTAACTCTGCTCACTTGTGTTGTGATGTTGTTTCCGTTCTGTGGCTCTTGAACTTCATGTTTCCCTCTAATGCACTTGTGGTGAACGTGTCGGCCACAGAACTCATCTTCTTCAAACTGTCTCTTGGTTCCATTTCTAAATTTGACTCTTGTATTGTTTCTGTTTCCTTTTCTATGAAATCCTCTCTCTCCATGTTCAGTGTTTACACTTTCTGACAAGATGAAGAGCAACTTAAAACTTTAACCGTCACTATAACACAGATGTGTTTTATTTCATTTGTTTTCGAGCTGTATCGTCACAGACCTTCAGAAAAACTAATTTTCAGACCTACTCACCGGGAACCACCTGCGTGGTCGCTGGTTGGCTCTGACTCGCGCCCTTCTCCGCCACGAGGACGATGTCATACGAACGCCCCGCCTCCAGCTGCCCAATGTGGGCGGAGTCTCGGTCACCAGGTACGGTGATTTCCTGAGTCTTCCCGGCTCCGTCGCTGGGAGTGATGTTCAAACGGTACCTGTCGATCTCACCCTGCGATTTCTCCCACTGGACCACCGTGGACGTGGACGTCATCTTGACGACTTGAAGGTTGGTGGGACCCTGAGATGACTGAAGATACAGATGTAAAATAATAAAGGTAATAAAATGAGATAGATAAATAATGTGATTGATTAACAGCCCCCAAAGACATCTTCTTCTCGTCTCCTCTCAAATACAGAATCAGGAGTGTGAGAAGTGTGTTTGATAAAAGGACTTATAAAAGTAAAAAGTCTCACGGGTCATGAATTCGGTGGAACTCTCGGCTCCTCTCCTGCCGCCGACCTCCCCGGTGATGGTGACGCTGTACTCCTGACCAGCCGCCAGTCCTGTCTGAGTGAAGCTGCTGAGGCCTCCGTCCACCTGAGCGATGATCTGCTGGTCGCCGTCCTTCTGTCGGTCCAGACACAAAACTAACAGTGTGTGTGTTGTTCTACATTCACACACACCAGGATCAAACCCCTGACCTGGTTAGAGAACCACCGGTCTACCCGCTGAGCCACAACTGCCCTGAGTGTGTACGTTTTTTATTTTTTTTTTTGTCATTTGTCACTTTGTGTAATGCTGCTGCTGCACTATAATTTCCCAGCTTGGGATAAATAAAGTATATCTATCTATAAGTTTGTGTTAAAGTTAAAGGACCTTTTAAAGTGGGAATGACACTAAACTGAAATTAATAAATATTGGACATAAACAAATTGATGAAACAACTTGAGCATAAACAATGATTCTTTCTCTCTCTCTCTCTGTCTCTCTCTCTCTCTCTCTCTCTCTCTGTCTCTCTCTCTCTCTCCCTCTCTCTGTCTCTCTCTCTCTCTCTCTGTCTCTCTCTCTCTCTCTCTGTCTCTCTCCCTCTCTCTCTCTCTCTCTCTCTCTCTCTCTCTGTCTCTCTCTGTCTCTCTCTCTCTCTCTCTCTCTCTCTCTGTCTCTCTCTGTCTCTCTCTGTCTCTCTCTCTCTCTCTCTCTCTCTCTCTCACCCTCTCTCATCACAGCTGTGGACCGGCGGTGATGTCACCCCTCTGGCAGTTGCCATGTGTTTGACAGTGTTTATATGTTACCGTGGCTACAAGCATCCCACATCTGCATCTTTCCTCCGAGCGATCGGTCCGTCGCTGCCTCTAACTTTAATCTGCTCTCTGCTGGGAGATCAACATCTTAGAGGAACGATTAAAGAGACCTAATAAAGTGACTGAAACTCCATTTTAAAAATAGTTTTTCTTCTGTACGACTGAATCTGTATTTCAACATTTTGCATATGTAACTCACACTGACCACAGACCAGTTTACAACACACACTTTACAGAGATTTCACAACATCTTTGCAAGAACGTGAGGCTAACTTCAGGCTAACTTCAGGCTAACTTCAGGCTAACTTCAGGATCAAGACAACCTGCTTGTCATTTGTCATCATCACTTCCAGTTTTTCACTTCCTCCACCTTTATTTCTCAGGATCCATTTTCTCTCTCTCTCTCTCTCTCTCTCTCTCTCTCTCTCTCTCTCTCTCTCTCTCTCATTAAATCCTAATCCCTCGATGATGATAACCATGTGTGTGTGTGTGTGTGTGTGTGTGTGTGTGTAAACGTGCTTTCTCCCTAATGGTACAAAAACCATTAGACATATCTGTGATGATCAATCAATCAATCAATTAATCAATAATAATAATTTCTCTCTAAAACTTTTCTCTAAACGACTGCGAGGTGGAACTGTTACTGACAAGAAGTGTTAGCGACGCTTTGTGTTCACCGCTGGTAGTCGAGTTATGGTTACGTCTCCACCAGACGTAACCATAGCAACGGTAAAGCTGAAACTTTATTTCCTCTTTAAAAGCTCAACAAACAAACAAAAACACCCAGAGAATTAAAAATCTGGTTTGAGTTGAATGTTCAAAGAGTCTTTTAAAGAGAAGATGAAGAGTTAGTGTCTGTTTACAGATTTTATTTTCATCCACTAGAGATGACCACATAAAAACCTTTTTTACTTCAGACCCAACAGATGTTTATACGAAGCTGAAGCTGCAGATGTTCCCATTATTAAGATTAAGTTCCCAGGTTTGTTTTTATTCTTTATACAAATGGATTTGATGGATAACGTTGTATTTGTATTTTTCTACGAAGACTTTTGTGCTTTACTGAATGATGTACGTTTATCGTACCTCAGTCACTGGTTTCACATCATTCTAGTTTTATATAATGGATGCTCAGGGTCTGTCATGTGAGGTGAAGTGAGGTGAGGTGTTGTACCTGGCTGCTGAAGGTGAGGAGGTAGGTGTCGTACTGCACAGCAGGCGGACTCCAGAGCAGAGTGGCGGACGTCTCTGTTACGTCCTGAGTTCTCAGCTGGGAAACACCTGACATCACTAAAGACAGAGACATGAGCATCAGTTACACATGTGTCCAATAAGAAGAGACGTTTGTTCAGCAGCTGGATTCACAGATGTGATGATGGATCAGGGTTTGGAGGAGATGGATAAATTCATCTTCATGATTTATTATCATGACATTTATGAATATTGATCATAGACTGAAAACTGCATTCTGTGTAATGACCAGAAGAGGGCGACTCCACTGGTTCTTTCTATAGACGTCTATGAGAAAAGGACTTTTCCAGAGGCTATACCAGAAGTATATAGTATATAGTATATAGTATAATGGTGTAATAGTATAATAGTATAAGTATGTTCAGCATGTGATCGATGCCCTGGAACCTTCATGCAGCAGCTGAGTGTTTTATGTTCGTACGTCTCTTAAACTCAAACTGTTTGAAAATGAGAGTTCAGATGACGACAGGTGGTTTTCTCATAAAGGGTCGTATCCAGGTTCTGGATCCTCAGGGGCCGAGGTTCAGATCTGAGACATCTTCAAGGGCCACAAATCACAGACAAGACAGCAGCTGGTGAAGCCAGTGGTAGAAGAACTGGGAACCAACACAGCTTCACAGGATCGTGGATGTTGATCTGTGTCTGACATATAAACAGTATATAAATAAACTGTGTAAACAGATTCATGGTCCGATTGTTTGTGAGCAGGATAACGCAAAAACTACCGAACAGATTTCCACAACACTTGGTGGAAGGACGAGTTATGAACCAAAAAAGAATTCTTAAAATTTTGCAGTGGATCTGGATTTTCATCAATTTCTTTCATAAATATTGTGAAATAAACGTTTTTTTAATATTTTCCCTGATTTCTCAGAGAATAACTGATGGAACTTAATGAAAACATCAGACATGTTTAAAGGGCTGATATTTACGAGTGTGTGAGATTAGCTGCAGATACAAATAAAGATTTAGATCCAGTGAAATGAAATGTTTTATTGGCATAGTTTTCATTTGAAGAGCATTTCACTTCATTCAACATGAAGCAGCTCTTTAATACAAAGTTTTGAGAAACCTGCTGAATCAGTAACATTGACTTTAAGAATTAAAGTCAATGTTACAATGCCTGTGAATCATTAAAGCTGAGGTTCATCAAACAGATGTTGTTTCTATAGAACGTCCTGTCTGTATTTACAGATGCTTTAATATAACATGTAGCACAGAGTCAGAAACATGTGGCTCGTTGTGACGCTGCCAACATGAAGCCGTCGGCCTGCGGAGCCTCAACGCTCGTGTGTGACGAGTAAAGTCGATAATAACTCAGATTTATTTTACCGCAGCAGTTCCTCATAAAATCAGCTGAAGATTTCACGGCTCAGCGGGTCACCATGTTCCAGAATATAATAATTATTATAATGCACTTCATTATCACAGCAGAGACATCACAGTGTTCCAACAAGACGAACACACTGATCTTAAAACAGAATTCTGAGCCTGCAACGATGCTACGTTTTCCTCTGAAAACTCAAAGGGGCGTCCACACATCTCCGGAGTTTTAGAGACGCTAAAACATTGAAGTTTGTAAACGCAGCTGATTCGTCCGGCTCCGATCACATGACCCCTTCAGGAAGAAAACGACTAACGCTGAATACACAAGTTTCACAAGTTGATGTGAAAGTCACCAGTTTATCAGGTATTTGGTCCAAACTAACTTTTACCTGATGACACTAAACCAAACGTCCTAAGTTGCTGATATTTTACTTTAAATCCAGAAACCTTCTGATCTTAATGGAGGAAAGAACGATCAGTTGAAACTGAGAAACGTCTTTACATCATGTTGTGTTGATCCATCCAGTGAATGACATGTTTCTGTGGTCCACTAACTCGTCTCAGATTCGGGGACATCCCTCCCTCGGCTCCGATCAGAGGTCGGTTACAGTTGGTGAAACACTTGAGTCTCGCTCAGACACACACTGGTGTCTGTTGTGCGTCAGCCTCGGTCATGAGACAGCAATCTGTGTTTTATGAGCTGCAGGTTTGGATCCTGCTGCTGTGTTAATGAAACGGTTCCGTCACCACAGCTTGAAGCAGCTCCAGACGAACACAGCCCGGCAACAAGAACAACAAGAAAACAGAGCTGGAGGAGGTAGACACTGAGAAGAATGACGTAACGTTCCTCAATACTGAAAAAGAACTTTGAGCAGAATCAAAGGGGACGTGACGTAACTGAGATTCAAATTGTTGTATGAATTATGACAGTTTGACAAATCCCTAAAAAGGTTCACGGCACATTTATCAGCTCCGTCCTCCAGGAATCACAAAGTCTGGTGTGGTCGATCATTTAAGTTATTATATGATAATTATCATAATTACACTGAAGTAAAACATCTGGCTCACAAATCGTCTTGAGATTATAAACAACGTGTGATGCTGGATTAATAACGGATATTGAAACATGACAGAAAAAGTTGTTCCCACAAATTCCACAATGACGACATTGAGGCACAGTCCAGTGGTAAAACCCTCGAGTGGCCGAAGGAATTATTACTCAAAGGAGGAAGTAGTGAGATGTCGTCATGGAAACATAAATCAGAGGCTCCTCTGTTGCTCACGATTCTTTAACAAGCCCCTAGACCACGTATTTTGTCCGACTGACTTCTTTTGCCCAAACTAAACAAATCGTTAACTGTAGTATTTAAGCTTGGAACCGTTCGGGGAGGCAGAGAAACATGAGCAGAACCAGGTGGTTCACCCGGATCACAGAAGAGGTCGTTGATCTTCAAACCGTGGACGAGACATGTGGCTGCAGCTGCACAAAATACATCTGATACGTTGACCTTTACTTTGTTGTTCATGTGACTGTCCCTGTGCTGTTCTCAGCCAATGAAGTTGACTGGTCACCTAACCCCGCCCCTTTACAAGTGGAGTTAATAAACAAACATTAACAGCTTATTTGCAGATTTAAGTCCAGTCAGTGGAGACGGCAGATTGGATTGTTCCGATCGCACCTGAACAGCGGACTCACCTGTGTCACAGTTGGGTCCGGTCCGTCCGTCCTCGCACAGGATGCAGTCCGGCCCTTTGAAGCCACGCCTGCACACACATCTGCCTTTGATGCACCGCCCTTTGCTGTTGCAGTTCCCGGGACAAACTTTGGCGGAGCAGTCTGGTCCCGCGAAGCCAACACCGCAAACGCACTTTCCGTTGGCACACCTGCCGCGGTCGCTGCAGTTGTTGGGACAGGTTTTTTCACCGCACTCCGCACCTGTGAATCCTTCATCGCAAACACACTGACCGTTGACACAGCGCCCCCTGTTGCTGCAGTTTCCTGGGCAGGAGTTGTCAGAGCAGTCGTCTCCGGTGAAGCCGCTGTCGCAAACGCATTTACCGTCAACACACTTTCCACGGTCGTTGCAGTTATTAGGACATGTTTTTTCACCGCACTCAGCACCTGTGAATCCTTCATCGCAAACACACTGTCCGTTAATGCAGCGCCCCCTGTTGTTGCAGTTTCCAGGGCAGGAAATCTCAGAGCAGTCTGCACCGGCGAATCCACGGTCACAAACACATTCACCGTTAACGCAGCGTCCGTGACCCCTGCAGTCGTCAGGACAGGCTTTCCCTGAACAGTCCGGGCCGCTGAATCCAGGGTCGCACAAACACTGTCCGTTCACACACCTCCCGTTGTCGTGGCAGTTTCCAGGACAGTTGGAGTCGCTGCAGTCGGGTCCGCTGAATCCAGGGAAGCACTCACACCGGCCGTCCATGCAGCGACCCTGGTCACTGCACTCGTTAGGACACTCGTCCTCTTTGGGTTTGATGGAACAACCAGCACCTGGAGCAGAGGAAGCCAGAGGGAGGAGGGTCAAACAGAGTTTAAAGTCAGATTATTTCATCTTTGACTGGATCATCTGTTACTGTCGTCCTGTTGTTACTGGATTCAAATCCACAACGTTTCCTCTGTAACTTTGGTCAATTTAATCAAACCTGCTTTTTACCAAGAAACAAATCTGTTAGTGACGTTGTGCTGCAGCTTCGTGAGCGCGTCAGTTCTTATACCAGCCAACTGGAACCGACCCATGAACCTGAAGGGACGGACTGTCCTTTAGTGTTCAGGGGGTGGAGTTTAATACTCCCACTCACTTACAGTGACGAGCCTCGTATAACTAATTACCTGTGTGTGTCTGTGTGTGTGTGTCTGTGTGTGTGTGTGTGTCCTCAGCTCTCTGCCCAGTGTGATCTCAGACTCCATCTCCTCCAAAAATGCAGATTTCCCTCCACCCTCCACACACACACACACACACACACACACACACACACACACACACACACACACACACACACACACACACACACACACACACACACAGCTCATGTTTTCAGAGTAACTAAGTACTTTTACTCCAGTACTTTGCTGCATTTACTCTGAGAACTTCACCCGTTCTTCATGTTGCTGATTTATTTGACTATAAATCCTGAACAGTTACAAAGTAAAACACATAAAAGTTCTAACTCATAAGAAGAAACTCATGTTTTTATGTTGTAGATTTATTATTATTATTATTATTAGTTCATATGTTTATATCAACATCAAAACATGATTCCTCATATGTCAAGTGTTTGTAGATATCTGACGTCCGACTGATTTAACTCCAGGATGAGACGATGTGTATTTGTGTTTGTTGTCATGGTTACGGGAGGATTCTGAATCAGTTCCCAACACGTGCGACAGTTTAGTTGTTTCCGATTCAATGTCGTGTTTGTTGCATGAAGAAGAAATGATTCATGTTAACGGCTCACGTGTTTTTAGTGCAGCAGATTATTTTCAATATTTACTTTGAGTTCAGTTTATGAACTGATCAAGTCAAAATGATTCAAATCACAGATTCAGGATATTTTTATTTACAACTTCATCATGTTGAAGAACATCAGTGAATCTGTGGCTCGTTGAGAAGACCTGATTAGATATGTACCTGATGAAGTGTAAATGATCCCTGAGGCTCCTCAGACTTCAAACTGAATTCCCATTCGTGATTTTGTGTCGTCTTCTCAGCTCAGTTCGACAAACACAATGTCAGTGTCAGTTTCTGAGGCTTACTAACGTTTGTATTTGGCCACTAGGGGGCAGCATGGAAGGACATTGTGGATTAACTTCAATTAACTTTTTATCAAATAGCTTCTTATCTCCACAAAAACCTGGTGTTTGAGTTCACTACAACTCCCATCATGCCGCACTGCTTCACCGCATCAACAAACCCAGGGACCCCCTAGTGACAGGAAATGACGTGTGTTTCAAAACAGCAGCAACAGGAAGTTGTTTTCTTCACCTTTACTCTCTTTGGAGGTGCAGCAGCCTCCGTCGGCTCCTCCACATTTGTCTCGGAGGGTCGACACCTCCCTCTCCAGACCCTCCAGACGCTCCCGCAGAGCAGCAAAGTCTGACTCGCAGCCACACGACCCGGATCCTGATCCAGAAGCTGACGGAACCAGTTTGATCTGATGGGTCAGGACCAGAGGAGAACCAGGGGCCAGTTCGAACTCTTTACCTGAGACAAGCACAGACAACGTCAGAGCTACTCTTACGATCACGAAGGTGATTTAAAAGGACTCAGTGGTTTCAGGTCTTTACCTCCGGGGCCGACATCGGACGAATCCCCGTGAGAGGCACAGCCCCCGGAGATCAGCACCTGTAACGACCACGATGGAAACAGTGGATCACATGAGTCGGACTTCCTCACGTTTCATCTGGTCGTTAAACAGAAGCTGGGGAGCTCAGCCTTCGCGTATCAGACGCACAGGTGGACGTTCTGACGTCACCCTCACTGCTGTGAGGGGGGGGGCTCAGGTTTTCAGCTCCACTCTGAAGTGAAGCTGAGTTAATGTTGAATATTATCTTCTTACCTTGATGGTGTCCTGCTTGGCTTCCCTCAGCGTCCTGTGACCTCCGACCTGGAGCTCCTGGGAGGTAGACGGGGATCGGGGGGGCCAGAGCAGCCAGGAGGAGGAAGAGGAGGGCGGGGCCGAAGGGAAGCATCGCTGGGGTCGCAGCAGGAAAACGAGGGATGGAAGTGAAGCTGAAGATCAGTCGCAGGTCAGGTGATGGCGTCGGCTGGTGGATTTTCCTCCGTCCTCTCAGCGACGTTCCCCCTGAACCAGAATCTAAATTTCACCTCAGCTCAACACACAAAGGAGCCATTAGCTGTTTGTGTGTCTGTCGGTGCAGCGTGTCGCACAATAAACCACAATGAAGGAATGGTCTGTTTTCTCACAGGTTTGTGAGTTAAACTGAGAAAGTTGTGTCGGTTCCACGACAACAGAATAAAGTTTAGAAATTTACATAAAGATCAAACATTTCAGCAGTTTTTTCTATATTTTATTGTTTCAGTTTTTAATTCTGCATTAAATCATATTTTCTTAAATTTTTCAAACAAAAAGTTATCTTTTTTAAATTTAAAAATAAATAAATTCTGTGAATCCACAGTTAATTCATTTCTCACCTGTTGGACATTAAAGTTTCCTCTGAACCGCCCACACACTAATGTGATGCTTCAACATCTGCACTTGAGTTTACATCTGTGTGGACCTCAGTCAGTTCTAATGAACCAGCGGCCGACAGATGTTCCAGCTGCTGCTCATCATGAACTGCTGCCGTTTGAATCTTTCTCCAAAACACGGACGTCAGCAGCTTTTCACTCAGGAGCTTTTATTAGATTCTGGTTTGATTTCACTGTTAATCAAGCAGCAAACGTCTCTTTGACTTCAGCAGGAAAATTAACAGATTCATAATTTAGTAACTGAACAATTTAATGATTTTAACATAACTTCTCTTCCCCACTGACTGCAGTAACGGTCATTAACCTCCTCCTCCATGTTAGCAGATGGGACATGGACCAAACTAAAGAATCAAAGTAGACAGTTAAATAAATGTTTGTAAAGATGTTTCTGTTGTTTCAGTTCCTTCTTATCTCAAGTTAATTAGTGATTAGTTAATTAGTGAGAGTCATGACTGACACTGAGTGAGACTGACTCCTCTCCTCGATCACTACTGCACAGACTGTGAATGATGTCATCACCACAAGATGGCAGCGTTTGAATCGGAGATATTTTAGCTTCATGTGTCGTCGTCATTATTTATGTGCAGAACATGAGATACTAAAATAAAATAAAACTTTTCTTTTTCACACAGGCAAATAAAACTAGATAAATTAAATCTTCAAATCAAATCATATTGACATTTATAATTAACTGACTTGATTTAAAACATTTCAGAAAATACCAAAAATAAAAAAATCTGTTGCAAAGAAAAATGCAGAAAAAGAATTAAAAGCTAGAGCAACAAGTTCTTCCCGAACCCAAACCCGATCTCCAGGGGACTAATAAATACAGATGATATGACTTTGAGAATAATTTAGATTTATGAATTATTATAAATATGATTTTACCTGTTCAGGGCTGTGACGACTGTTTCCCTGCGGCTCCGTGAAGCTCTGAACGACAGAAGCAGCAGGAGGAGGAAAGAAAAGAGGAGGAGGAGGAGGAGGAAGAGGAGGAGGAGGAGGAGGAGGAGAGCACTAAACGTTTCTCATAGTTGAAGAATTCCCTCTCTCTCCCCAGGTCCCTGCTGGGTGGAGGATCTATGACGGAATTTAAAATGTGTGTTTGTGTTTTGAATCTGTCCGAAGGTTTCCCTGGAGTCTGAATTCACTCGATACGAATCCTTTCTCTCGTGTATTTTGCAGCGTAAAAATAAACGGTAACAATCTAAAAATGAAACTGGTATATTTATGATGAACTGGGAAGATCAGCACAAGGATGAGAGTCAACTTTCAAACCAGTTCAGTCCAATCAAGTTTATTAAGCATCCACTTTACGACGCGACCCTAAACTCTGACTGACCCCGAACAGACTCCTCCTCCTCCGTCTTTGAGTCTTTATTTAAACTTGTTTTTTTGTTTTTCCTCCTGAAGGTTCGGTGTGTAGAATTTAGTGACATCTGGTGGTGAAGTGTCATGTTGCAGCTGAACCCTTTAACAGATGTTTGTCAGAGACTCAGGTCTGAGAGAAACATGTGGATCCTTGTTTGTGGGTTTAAACGCTGCAGAGTCGGATTCAGACTGTTTCAGACTCGCTGGTCGAAGGCCAATTAACTTTATTATTAAGTTTACTAGGTGGTGTTAAATCCTGACGGAGCTCCAGGGGGCAGTAACTGTCACTGCTCCCCCGGGCGTCTCCACACAGAAGCTCCGCATTCTTCACTTCATCTTACTCTTCCCCCTGTTACACTTTAAACCTCCAGCAGCAGGAGGCCGAACATTTCAATACAGACTCATCAAGGTTTCTTCAAACTATTAAAGCTAAATAAATATTCCTATTATCTTTTAATCTAAAGGTGCAACATCTGCCCAGCTGTGGAGAGCAGGTTTGTTTTAACGTACATTTTGAATTTATTTTTACTTCCATAAAGGAAGAAGTGTTTGTTTGTTCCTATAATCAAAAAAGAGACAAACTGAAAAATATAAATTTGTAACAAAAACAGAAACGTTAAATATAAAAAAATGGTTTAATGTGCATATATTTTATTTCTATACATGTAGGAAGCTTCATTAGATTAAACACTAAACTAAAATCACATTTTCCCAGAACTTAAGTTTTTCCTTCACATTTTTGTCTTTCAAAATAAATCTCCCTCGTCTTAGAGAAACATTTGAATTTTCATTTGTCTCGTTTTAGGCGAAGTAGTTCACCTGTCGTCGGTTTGAACCAAATCAAAGTAACTGTTCTGAGACTTGAACGTGTGAGAAATCACAAAGAGTCAGAGGAGACGCAGGAAAAGAGCGAATCTGTTCCACTCGTCTGTTTTTCATCCTGATCTCCAGGCGTCTGTGAGCGTTCGGCCAGATTCAGTGATGAAGACTCTGTGTGTGACCAGAAAGTGAGCGTGTGCACGGTTCACACGCGGTTCACACACATTATAAACAGCTCCGCTCTGGGTCCTGGGGGCCATGTTGTTCACATAAAACAGACCATCAACCTCGGTGTGAACAGGTGGGAGCCGGGAGCATCTGTCAGCCATCGCTTGTTGAGCTTCAGCTGTGGCTCCAGGGCTGCAGCGGGTCGTCCACCAACCAGAATTCGATCCTTGTTTCCCTGATTCCTTGTGTCTAAGATACTGAAGCCCAGATTCCCCCAGTGGAGTGAGAGCGACGCACTGAACTCATCAACACTAGAAACCTTCGATGTAAATACGAACATTAACCACGAATCAGACTCTTTGGTTTTGCTCTGTGATGCTCGACATCTGGACAAGTGACACATCTGTCTCTGTCCCACACGACCGGAAGGATCGAGCTCCGACCTCGATCCAATCCGACCAGCAGGTGGACAGAACCATTAGTTCAGAACAATGAGAGGACATCCTCATAGTTAATGTCCAGGTTCAGGGCCGCCTCCTTCAAGTCGCAGTCTGACTGAAATGAGAAGTTCTGCTCTTTGGAGGATTTGATCGAGTTGAAGCTTGATACATTGAAAAGTGAAGTTTCGGTTTGAAGATTAGTCTGAAAAAGAAGATCATCCACTATCCATCGATCAATCGGACTTTAACACAAACAGACATGAAGTCGCAGAATAAAAGAGACAGAAACCATCCGGTTCTCCGGTGGTTTCATTCGCTCGTTGTTTTGTGCGTCCTTGAGATTTTTTCTGACTCATTTTGTGTCTTTGTTTTCAATCCATTTAAGATCTTTTCCCATGAGCCTCAGCGGCACTTTGCTGGTCACAGATTATTATGATGCTGACAAACTGAAAACTCTTTTACACAAAGTGTCTCATGTTCCTAAGTTGAGGAAACTGAAGTTTCCTTTTCATCCGTCTGTGGATCAGTGTCCACAAGAGAAGAGAAGTCAAAACTCTCTGTCCTTGATGAGAACAACTTCTGTCTCACTGCTGACGCTCGTGCATTCGATTCTTGAGTTTGAATCCAGCTGTGACGGAGTTTACACCATAAAACCACATCAGCCACCAAACTGGAACCATGAGCAAAGTGGAAAAGTGTCATTTGAATAAGAGAAAGCAAACGGAGAAATCCTCCTGACGAGAGGAAACAGGTCGTTAGAGGAGGAGAGAGACGGACGCTGTGAGACAGGAACAGAATAACAAGAGGAAAAGGGTCTGAGGCCTTTTCACTGAACATTCATCCACAAACCAACTGAAGGATCAACATCTGAGCTGCTGCTTCTTCATGAGAAACCAGTCTCTCCTTCTGTTTATAGAAACCACTGCTCTCTGTTTCACAAACCCGATCAGGTGGGATCAGTCACAAGTTCCCGTCCGACGTCAACAGCAACATGCTGACATGTAGAGACTGAACGACCAACAATAGAAACCACCTGAGACAACAGGAGGATTCAGAAGCATCTTCACAGGAGCTTCTCGCCCGAGTCTGCTCCCTGTGACTCTGCAGACGGGATCGAACTCAGGTGACGAGTCGACCTGAGTCGAGGCCTCAGAGGAGTTTGACCCTCACCAGACCGAACAGCTGCTGTGTTGTTGGACTGAGGGTTAGGGTCACAGTCCTCGCTCTGTGTCTGATCCTCGTCACGCCAACGGCCGGCGGTGAAGTGACCTACAGCTTCTTCTCACCTGCACCACAGACAGCACATGAGCAGCACAGGGCGTCAGTGGGAAGAGGACGAGAGACAGTCCAGCAGCAGTTTCCTGAGAGAAGTTTAACGTCAACAACACAGCGTTCACTGATCTGCGATAAACGTGCTGCAGAATCACTTCACTTAACAAATCACACAATAAACCTTCATGGAAAACTTGTGAAAATGGCAGGCAGAGGTCGTCGGTGCTGATTGTGGCGTAACGGTGAAGTAACCTCCAGCTGCTCCAGCTGCTCCAGCTGCTGACGGTCGTCTCACTGTAAAACCACCAGTTTGAGTCCGGTCTCAGCTTTATGAGACGTGACACCTTCAACGTCCCAGATAAAATAAACACAACCAACTCGTGCACTGACGTCATCATCATCATCATCATCATCATCATCATCATCATCATCAGCAACACACACAGCAGATAAACACTGGTGTGTGTGTGTGTGTCCTGGATCCAGAAGCTGCCTTCTTGTGGTGATGACATCATCTGGAACGTCCACTTGTCGGACCCACTGACCCACTGTTTCTCAGTTTTCACAGTGACTGGATATAAAGATGATCAAACCTTTGCACCGTTGAGCCTGTTTTGGTTGTTTTGGTTGTTTTGGTTGTTTCCTCGTACGAGACCTCGTGTCTCTGGTTTTCCGTCGGAGAGAAGAACTGGAGGAACATCAAGAAACCTCTTATCACTCCTCAGAGAGACGGAGGTGAAGAGGCAGCTTTTATTGGAGACACAAATATTTTCTGCCCACCTTTGTCCTTTTCTTCTCTCCATCTCCGACATGTGCTCCACCTCTCTCTCCTTCTCTTCATTCGTTCACCATATGGAGCTCCCTGCCCGTCCACTCGTAAAAGGCTGGAGGACAGAAACCTCTGGAAGACATGAGCTCTGAACGAGAAAGAGAGAAGATCAGAAAAACAGAGAGAATCAAAGAGCTGCTGAGTTTCGTTCATATTTTCTGTGAAGTGAATTAAAGGTTAGTTTCAGGTGAAGTGCAGTTGATTTATTATGACGGTTTGACTGATCAATTTAAACTAATTAATTAAGTTCTTCCCCTAGTGGACGATAAAGTTCATCACTAAACCTGCAGGAAAAGTTAATGTTATAGAATATTTTACGCTTAAATTATATCTTAAAATTTAGGTTCAGGTTTATAAAAGGTGAAATAATTTTGTGTCTCTGTCTGAGACGGCGAGGGGCTCCAGCGGGCAGCCTCACTGCTGAGTGATGCTGTCAGTTTGTCGCAGGCACATCTGTGAAGTGAGTTTGTTTTATCACCGGGGATCTGGAAACTAAATATGTGACGGTGAGAGCTGCTGGAAGAACAAACAGTGATGTCATCAGGTCCAGCAGGAAACACGTCTTCATCTTCATCCCCCTCCTCCTCCTCCTCACTGCTGCTGCTGCACTGACATCCTTTCTTTGCCTCCTTCACAGTTGTCAGTTTAATTTGAAATCCACACGACTACGTCTTAACTTCGTATCAACTTCTCTGATTCGTCTCCTGTCCCAGGTTCCAGAACACAACATGGAGAATCAGTTCTATCTAATAATATAGATAATGTATATTAACATGGAGGAGACAACATGTTATTCACACTGACACGTCCAGTCTGGGCAATGATATGTGTTTAGGTGGACCTGTAGCCAACCACCAGGGGGCGACACAGACGTTTTGGATTCACTTTCTGGGAGCTGCCATGTCCACCATCTTTTCTCAATGGGTTTGTTTGAGACTTAAGTGAGAATAAAATGAAAGACATTTTGTGTTCACTTATGAAAGCTGATTGTGTGTGTGTGTGTGTGTGTGTGTGTGTGTGTGTGTGTGTGTGTGTGTGTGTGTGTGTGACGTGTGTGTTGCCTGCAGGGTCCTGTGTAACATTAGTGATGCATATTTTACTTACAGCTGTAAAAAACATCAGTTCAAACCTGAACATCTGGCTGAAGGGGGGGGCACATTTATTGGGGACACATGACTGCACCCCCCCCCCCCCTGGAAACACAGCTGTCAGGTTAATGGTTCCCAGGTGGGAGGTTCCCCCCCACTCTCTGCTGACCTCAGGGACGTGACTGTAAATCTCTCTCAACGAGCTGGAATTAAAATAAAATAAGTTGTCACGTTAGTTTGACATGAATTGTGATTTAATAATAAAATTTCATGGTTTCCATAAAACAAAATGAGAGACTGACTCATAACAGTCAAAAGAATAAATAAGAAGAACAAAGATGGACGACGTGACAGCTCCGAACAAGTGAAGCCAAATCATCACCTCGGCCCCCTGGTGGCTGGATGCAGTATAGATCAGGAACCTTGTCTTCATATAGTCCTTATTGTCTTTATATATAGTGATTCCTCATCGTTATATACAGAGGAGTGAGGTGTTTTGTCTCTGAGGCTCATCGACGTCCTGATAATGATTCAGGAAAGCTGCTGATTGGTTGATGAACTCGAGCTTTGATCTGAGTGAAGAACACATGAAAGGAAGTTTGGTTCCATCACAAAGTTCAGTGACGTCTGCAAACGTCTCCATGAATCAGGAAACTTGTTCTTTCACAAATGAATCTGTGACTCGGAGAAATAATCGACTGCAGCTTCGACTCATTTGTTTCCGAGACTCTGGAAACGAGTTGAAGACGACGACTTTAAAGCACTTCTGACTCATTGTGTGTCTTTGTTTTCAATCCATTTAAGATCTTTTCCCATGAGCCTCAGCGGCACTTTGCTGGTTCCAGATTATTATGATGCACTTTCAAATCCCACTAAATTCTTTCTGAAGTTTTAAAAATGTTTAACCTTTTACTGAACAAACATTTCTAATCGTGGCTCTGATCTTTCTTTCTAATTTAGTTTTTACTCTTCTCGTCTCTGACGTTGTCATTCCTCCATCGTGGTGACACCTAGTGGCCGGAGGCGTTATGTTTTCATTTTGTCTGCAAATAATATTCTTGTGAACACGATTTCTCAGGAACGTCTTGAGGGATCTTCTACAAATTTGGCACAAACGTTCACTACGACTCACAGATGAACTAATTCGATTTGGGTGGTCAAAGGTCAAAGGTCAATGTTTCTGTTTTCAGTATTTTAACTGAACTCTCCTCTGAACTTCTTAATCAGAGTCAACCCTTTGGCTGTGTTTCATCTGAAGACTGATTGGGTCACAGTGGCACGACTAGACTGTGGATCCTTCTCCACCCAACATATCCCAGGATTCATTGCGCTTCAGTGACCATTGTCCAAAGAGGCGATGGCGCCGGCAAGCGATGAGATGTTCGATGCTGGAGAGTCAGGCTTCAACTGAACTGAACAACCAACGTTTCACATGTTAACAAACCATTGAAACCTTCTCCTCATGTTCAGGTACAACTCGCAGACGCCTCCTTCGGGGATCTGGTTTAGTTTCTTTATTTTCCTGAGCTCCACCAGCTGAAATCTACGTCCTGATAAAACCAGACTTTTCCTCCGACCTGGAAATAAACTCATGAAATCTGATCCTGTCAGAATCTGAACGATCAGTCGGTGGAAACCTGTCGTCTGTACAGGTGTCTAATCTGCAGAGGACGAGGAAATGGATCCGTCTGAGGTGGAACATCACGGTCACAGCAGGAATAAAAAGAATCTGATGCGACGAGACAAAGAGAAAGAAAGGAAATAGAAGCTCAGTGGAAAAGACTGAGCTGATCAGTTCCTGCTCCACAGAATAAAAGCATCACGCTTCATCTGAAGTCATCTGCAGCTTCTCTCTCTGGAACACGTCGGAGCTTTTCTGGAGTTTCAGATGAAACTGAAGACACCCCTTTACACGGACGTTATAATAAAACTAATTTTTGCAGATAAGATAAACTACAATCATTTTAACTTTGGCTCCAACTTTTTTAATATTTCTGATTTCAACCTTTCAAGGTTCTGATCAAACGAGACAGAAACAGGGTCAGAACTTTTTGTACCTGAACCAAAACCACAGATTTATTATCGTTATCATGACGACAAACGGCCCCGTAGGGACACTGGAGGAGAAACTCGTTAAATCAGATGTTTGAGTTGAACAATAAATAATCTACTTCCTGGTTTCATCCCACTAACCCAAGTTATTTTATTCTTTCAAAGACGTTCAAAATAAACTAAACCTGGATTCTTCAACCTTTATCAACGTGTCTGATGTGAATATACTTTGATGAATGGATTTTTAGTCGTCATGTTCATTTCTCACAGTCTGAGTTCAGTTGCCCGGCAACCTGGAAATGGGCCTGAGGAATGTTGGATTGTGGGAGTTGGAGGATTTCTCTGACCCCAGGAAGTTGGATGGCGTCATCACAGAGGATGTGACTGAATGGTCGTCAGGGGCAACCAGTCACAGCCTCAGTAAACACTGGACACTGTGGATTTGTTTTTACAACAACGTTCAACCTGAAAACATGCTGCCTCCGGTCATAGTACACACACGTATATATTACACACATGTATATTACACACATGTAGAATGAATGTCACTTCATCCTAAACATCCGTACAAATCATTAAATATTAGTTTTAAACAACTGAATCTGACGACACACAGCGAACAGATGCATCATGGGACTCCTGAGGTTTCCATCAGTAGAGTTTGGCTCTGACTCGTTTTGACTCGTGAACAGTGAGAAGGAAACAAGTTGTGAAACATGTTGTGAAACATGTGTGAGGTCACGTGTTGTGACTCCGTGCTGCTGTTCAGGTTGAGTTTGAGAACTTTCTTCTGTTATTGATCATATTTTAATTCTAAACTATTTATGATGTTTTATTGTTTTTGTGTTTTCTATTTATTTATGATCTTGTATTTTATTTTGAAGCCTGTTTGGTCAATAACACATGAAACGAATTAAGTGTTGATCACGTGGTTCCTCAGATTCAATAAATACAAAAAGGTTTCAGGCTGAAATCTAATATTTAAAATCACATTTTAAATAACAGTTCATGTGACTTTGAGACGTCTGTAAGTTTCACTCGTATCAAAATAAACATTCAGCGAGATCTGAAAGAACTCACACACACACACACACACACACACACACACACACACGCACTTTAAGCCCGTGTGACAGAGAAGAGTTGAACTACACACCTGTGTCACCGCCACACTTCAGAGAACGCAGGTGATCACATGATCAGGTTATTTCTATCATGTGATCAGGGGCTAGGTGGGGGAGGAGTCAGGTTTATCACTGTTTAAACTCTACTTATTTAATGTTGTTGTTCAATATCATTTAGTTTAATATAAACAATATTATTTTCATGATTTAACAAGTTTCCTTCAGGCTCCACTTCCTGTTCCTCTGCTGAGCTCTGTCGCCCCCTGGCGGTGAAAGGAATACAAACTGTTTCCTTGGGTCTCTTGCTGAATTAAAACTGGATGATTTTAAATCAGTTCCCAAAAGTTATGAAATGACCAAACTGTTGGAAAGTCACAAAAGTTAAATTTGACAAATTCGAATTAAAAACATTTTTTTTAGAGCAGATTGTAAAATCCTGTTTATTGACAGTTGAAGGGATGAAATCAGCTGATCTGTTGTCAGGTGACGATGAATCCTCTGGACTCGTCTTTGTGATTCAACTCAAGGAGTCAGAGCAGAGGGAGGGAGGAGCCAACGTATCAAGAAAAACACAAGAAAATAATGCTTTAATGCAAAATATTAAAAAATCTGAAACTTCTGGTTTGAAACAACAAACTACAAATAAAAAAATTCCATCCACAGGTCAAAGAGGCTCAATTTTATTGTTTTGGCAGAATTTACATTTTCTGTGTTTTTAGGAAAAACTGAAGCTTCACAACTTAATTCTGTACAATTAAAAAAAACCAGAATATTCATATAATTGTATTTTTCATAAATATATCGAGTCAGGAGAGAAAATCCTGACGAGCAGAGACTGAAAGAACAAACGTGATTGGTCCTTGAAAGAAAGACGAGAATTAAATATAGAAAATTTTCACTGAAAGCCTCACAGGAAATAAAAAAATATAAAAAAAACAAAGAATATCTACAAAGTGAACAATGATATTTTACATCTATTAAATAATCCCCACAAAACAACCACAGGATTTTTGTATTAAAAGACAAAGAAACACGGATGAATCTGACGGACGCAGCACGACAAAGGATCTGACTTTACTTTTGTCCATGAGCAAGGCACTGAACCTGTGCTGCTGCTGGAGTGAAGGTTTACAGACTTAGTGACTGAACGTCTGTTTCCTCGACATGTTTCCCTGAAGCAGTCGGGTTTTTGTCTTGTTCACGTCAGGATCCTCGGTCACGCAGCAGCTGTCAGTCAAACATCTGGACTCCAGCGTTTCACTTCTTCTCCACAAAACACAAATATACAAACAAGATCATCAGCAGAGTCGAGGAAAACAAGACGCTTCTCCTGCACCATTAATAACCAGATTCTCACTACGAGGCGTTTTATCCACTTCCTGTGAAAGTGCAGTGAAAGTCTAGACGTTCTGCTGCAGCGCCACCTGTGGGTCAAATCAGTTAGGACTCGCAGAGAGCGGCGACAAACAGAAACTTTTCTTTTTTAGCTCAGCTCCAAACGGGCACATTTCATTCACTCAACATTTTCACATTAAATATTAAAAAGCAGCACTTTGTCTAAGTGCAGGCTGCTGCTGGGAGATTTTAATTTTTACAATATATTTTATATATTAGGACGTTTTCTTCGACAGGAGTTTAGAGACGAGTCGACAGGATCTAAACTTTCTAGTTTTTTCTGTTTCCTGCAGGAAAAGAGTTGTTTGGAAAAGAAGAGAAAAGTTACTCGTGTTAAGCAATAAAGTGATTTTCAAAAACAAGGAGGTTTTTCCTCCTCCATGTTTTCCACCGTCCATCGCGTCTTAGTGTACCATCACTATGGCGACACCCCCTTAGACCCCCTCTGATTGGCTGATTAAATATTCAGCTGTCCGCCGGCGGGCAGGCAACGGTTGCCTCGGAGACGTTGGCGAGGAGGACGGGTGATGGCGTCCTCTGAGCGAGGTGTGGTTGCCGTGGTGATGGTGGTGAGGGTTGTGGTGGGAGGAGGGGGGGGGCGGTGGCGGGTCGCGGAGAGACGGCGGGACGGCGGAGGACTTGATGGGGACGATCCGAGTGTCCATGACCTCACAGTCGACCTGCATCATCATCTCGTAGCCTTGAGACGTGTTGTACAGGCTCTCTGAAAAATAAAGACATGTTTTGTTTATCAGTGAAGTTTCTAACTAACATTTTTCATGTCGTGTTGTGACGTGAAAGATTATAAATACAGAAACATCAACTGAAGAACTCTCAACTCTTCATAAGTTATTTAAACACTTTGTGGGTGGAAGAAAAAAGCTTCGGCTTGTTGTTCAAAACATTAAGGTTTTTATTTTAGATCCATTTAAACAAGCTCATGTTTCAACGATGTCCTGCAGCCAGTAGGGGGCGTAACAGAAGCAGGCATCATATTCATAATGAAGCTGATCTCAAAGAAAATGATTCATAATAATTTTAAAAATAGATTAATTATCAGTTTTTGTTTTTTTTCCTGCAGATTGATCCTCGACAGCATCACTGTGTAAAAACCACAGATCGATACTCACCGTTAACGGACATCGCCGGCATCACCAGAGACATTTTGGGTCGGCTGGTTTTATTGTGGCTGATGGCCGGTAACAGCAGGTGGTCCTGTAGGGGGCGACAGAGGACACATTCAGGACTGTTGTCGCGGTCACTCACACGGTTACCATGTTTACCTAATCCAGTGTTTGGTGACGATATAAATTAGGTGAGAGTCATTTTCTCGTAGTCTTAGAAACAACCAGTGGAGTCGCCCTCAGCTGGTCATTAGAGAGAAGACATGTTTTAGGCTCCTCAGCATTGGCTACGTCTGTTGTTATTTATGTCTATGGTCTAAATGCTGCGTTAGACAAACTGCATCATTGGATTGGAGCAAAGATAGAAAACCAGCCCTGTGAGCAACGTGTGGTCATACCCGGCGGAATGAGACCACGTAGAAAGTGTCCTCTCTGCGGTCGATGGCGTCCAGGAAGTCGCTGTACGTGACCTCAGGACCAGGAAGAACCTGCAGCTGACTGCAGAGACAAAAGGGGTCAGAGGTCATCACTTCCTGAAACACTGGTCAAACCGTCGTGTTTCCTTCAAATCGACATCAGCAGATTATTTCTGTTTTTGAAGATGAAGAGTTTGTTGTTTTAAATGTAAAATGTATCAGTAACTGTAATAAATAGATTTTACATTGTTCATACAACTTCCCAAACTGTGGAAGAGGAAATAGAAATAAATGGACTTTTTCATTTTCTTATCGATGATTTTTCTGACTGAGGAGCAGCAGATCACACACGACTGAAGGTTTCCATGTGACGAGTCTCGTACCTCTCGAGGGAGCGATGAGCCTGAATCGGCAGATATCTGGAGAAGTTCGTCTTCCTCAGCTGAGCTTTCTGTAACACCAAAACTGATTTGTTCATTTACGAAGAAGAAGAAGATGAAGGTGAAGAAGAGGAGCTGTGTCACTACCTGGGCGATCTTGGCCTTCTTGGCAATCTTTGGTTTTCCTCCAGATTTCTTCCGGTCGATCTGATGTCGATGAACCCAACCTCTCAGCTCGTCTGCCAACCTGACAACAGGTCACAGGAGAGTCAGAGAAACCAGCTGAACAATAAACTGATTCTATGTTGATGAGTCAACAAGGTGTTCGAACCTCAGGGACTCGGAGCGATTGAACTGTCGACAGTCTGAGGAGGTGAAGTAACGATCGATGTCCTGAAGAACCAGGTCCTTCATGTCACTGAAGACGTCGCTCAGGTTCCTGTGAGAGAGAGAGAGAGACAGACAGACAGACAGACAGACAGACACACACACACACACACACACACACACGGTGAATATGACGAACGTTTGTTCCTTTCGTGCAGAGACTTTGATTCAGTTTATAAAATCTGATTCTGCAGCTGAATTTAAAACAACTTTGACGTCATCAGCGTAGAGTTCAGAGTTTTTCTCACCTGAAAGGATACGACTCTGCAGCAAATCTCTCCGCCTCCGCGCCGTCCTCCTCCGTCTCCGTCTTGTCCTCTTCTCTGCTCGGAGGCTGAGGCGCCGCCTTCGCCTGCCGCTGCTGTGACGGCGGTCGCTGTTGCTCGATCTCCAGCAGCTGTCGTCCCGTATACCACACCACACTGTCCTGTGGACCCGTCGACAGCTTCCTGTCCGTGATGCTGCAGAGACGAGGACCAGCACAGTCAAGAGACCACAAACCACAGATGGACGAAGCTTCTTGCTCACAAGATGGCAGCGTTCTGGACATACTGGTTTATATTCTTCAGAAATTATTGTGTTTGATTTGATGGATTTGGGTCTGTTCCCTGACCAAAGAGGGGATTTAACTGCGTCTACGTGTAACTTATCAAAATAGAAAATAAAAACACTGAAGAAAATGTATAAAGCGCAAAAACAAAATGTGAAACCACAGAAGACATTTCCTCCTGAAGGAGAAAGAGTGTGTTTTGTTGTGAGCGAGTACCTGACGGGTCCGAAGCTGAAGGTCATGAAGAGCAGAACAGCCATGACACAGACGGCTCGCTTGTTACTCGCTGAGTCGCTGCCCTGAGAAACAACACAGTCAATAAGACATTAACACATAATAATGAAATTCCTCTTTGAAATGAGACGTGATTGTGTTTGGAATTTTCTAAACTTGATGTGACTTTGTGTGTGTTTGAGACTTCTATTGTTTTTCCAGATGTTCTTTGTTGGAGATGTGTTCCAGATGTGGAGAGACTCATTAAAGAAGAACTGATTGATAGGTCGTATTACTCCTCCTCTTCCTCACCTCTTTCCCAGCCAGTCTCTCCCTCAGTGCCTGGTTCTCCCGCCGGAGTCGCTCGTTCTCCTGCTGCGCCTCCCTCAGCTGACCCTCCAGGTGCTGCAGGTACTCCTTCTTCTTCTTCCTGGACTGGCACGCAGACTCTCGGTTCTTTATCATCCTCTGCTGCCGCTTCAGCACCTTCATCTGCAGGAGGAGAGAGAGAGAGAGAGAGAGAGAGAGAGAGAGAGAGAGAGAGAGAGGGATGAAAGTGGTTTAGAAGAAAAAGAGGACAGAGGACGTTTTGAGGACACATTGTGTGTAGTTGGTGTTTGTCCTGTGAAGTGAGACACTCATACCCTGACACACTCTGACTGGTTATAATGAAATAATGAAAGTGTGAAGTTATTTTAAAACTGAAGCTCTGAGTCATTTGAAAGATTTCAATTAAAAAGGAGGTTGAACGAATCGTTGCTTCCTCTCTACTCACATCAATGTCCCCGGAGCTGTTGCCAGGTAAAGTGGAGGTTGCCGGGACGATAGGTTTGCTGGTGGGCGGGGCTGTGGGACTGGAGCAGTGCTGGGTGATGGAGGGAGAGACTGGCTCCATTTTGACGATGGCCGGAGCTGAACCGAGACAGACGGACTGAGACAGGATGACTAGAGGAGGACGAGAAGAAATGGTTTACTGTTATTACTGTTGTGATACAGCAGCACAACAACACACACACACACACACAGGCTCATCTCTTACCGGGTCGGGTCTGGTCCATGGGGGGGAGGCCCTGTAGTATGAGGGTCTTAGCCGGTGCCGGGGTCTGGGGGACAGGGAGGGAGGCGACACACACGGGTCGGGGCTGGATGGGAGGTTTTGTGCTCAGGATGGTGTTGGTCTTTAACGTGGCGGACCTCGGCAGCACTGAGAGGGGGGGGGGTCGTTTACATTAATTCGGCCTGTTTCACTACAGAACATTTCAGCTCATCGAACACACACACACACACACACACACACACACACACACACACACACACACACACACACACACACACACACACACACACACACACACACACACACACACACACACACCTGTCGCCTGCGTCTGTAATCCACCGATGACGGCCGGGATCTGTGCAACTGTCAACGGTGTCTGCAGCTGCGTCTGTGGAGGGGGGGGCATGCCTGTGGTCGCCACAGTCACCTCCATGGCTCCGAGCGGAGGAGACAGCACGTCTCCGTACATGTACGGAGGAGTCGGAGGGTTTTCACCTTTAACTGCGACCTGGACAGAACCAAGACGGAAACTTCTTTCACCACAAAGTTAGCGGCTGCACGTTTCTCGAGACATCAGCTCTCTCAGCTCGCTGTCGTGTTGAGGAGACCAGAGGGGAAAACGCTGTCGCATGTTGTTCCCAAGAAAAAACATTCACGCTATTTACGCAACAACATCCGTAAGTTTATTAATGCCGTTGATCATGTGACATGTTTTAACCACACACCTGAGGTTCTGGTGAAGACATGGAGCAATCAGAGGCGAGTGATGACGCCGGAGAGAGAGGCTCTGCTTTCACCTGGAACACTGTGCACACACACACACACACACACACACACACACACACACACACACACACACACACACACACACACACACACACACACACACACACACACACACACACACACACACACACACACACACGTCAACAAAACACACTGAAAACTGCAGAACATGATCAATTCTCTCTTAACAAATAAAAAAACGTACACATTTCCACTGGTAACGGCTGAGTAATCGTCATTTCATTTTTGGTTACCGGTTTTTCCACTTCAGAGAAAAAGACAAAAACAAAAGAGAGTTCAACGTGAACACATTTACACACATACACATACAATCTACTTAAGTTAAATTGTGAGTTTTAAAGTAGAGCGACACTGAGGTGAAGCAGTTTTTTATTAAATAATACAGCATCCTAAATTACGTACGTCCAGAAATCCACTACTGAACGTTCACAGTAACACAGTCGCTGGTCTTTACCTGTGAGCAGGTTGTCCTCACTGTGTTGCCATGGAGATGTGGGGTTGTCAGGGTCGAGGGTCAGCACGAGGTCGTTGTCAAACTGTGAGAGGTCGGAGGGAGAGAGAGAGAGAGAGAGAGAGAGAGGAGGAGGAGTCAGGATGAAAATAAGGCCAAAGAATGAACAAGCATGTGAGTGTGTGTGTGTGTGAGAGTGTGTGTGTGTGTGAGAGTGTGTGTGTGTGTGTGAGAGTGTGTGTCTATCAGCCTGATTCTCCTCTGACCCTTCATCTGTATCTACTAATGGATAAAGAGCAGGTTTATGACGTCATGTATCACCACGCTAACGAATAAAAACAGAACAGCAGCAGAAGAAGAGGAATTAAAGTCACGTTCAGACTTTCACTGACAGGAAATGATGTAAACTAACTTCCTGTGTGTGAGACCTGAACCTCAGCACCTGTGAACTGTGTGAAGGTGGAGTTTTGTTCGTCATACCGTCGTCTGGTATTTCCGCCCTCGGCTGAAGTCGGCGTCCTCCCCCTCCTCCATGTTCTCGCACTGGTACAGGCAGGCATCTGACGAGAAACAGGATTTAATAAACACGCGAGCCGTGAAGAAGAAAAACTAAAACAGACATTTGTCACGTTCCACCTCTGAAAATGCAAATCAAGTTTCAACAAATACAGACCAGCAACATGTGCTGCTGCTGCTCAACACCTGAGGAAGTAAGAACCTCGTTTGTGAATGAAGATTCTGATCAGAGGTAAAGTCCCCACGAGAAGAGGCAGTGTGGTATCCACTGTTCTGAGAAAAACATGTCGGTAAACAACTGGTCAAATATTCATTGACCGGACTCACACTGATTATATTAATGACATTAACGTCCTGGAAACCAACGCCCACCCTGCCCATGAGCCATCACTTCTCCCATCATGCATTGCGTGTGACGCAGGTGTCAACATGGACGTGGACTTTGAAACTCACACACCCCCCCGGCTCCTCTCTTCCTCTCCTCCCATCTACTCCTCTCTTCCTCTCCTCTTCTTTCCTCTCTTCCTTCTCCTCCTCTCTCCCCCCTCCTCCCCTCCACTCCCTTCCTCTCCTCTCCCTCTCATCCTCCCCTCTCCTCTTCCTCTCCCCCTCTCCTCTCTTCCTCTCCTCCTCTCTTCCTCCTCTCTTCCTCTCCTCTTCTTTCCTCTCTTCCTTCTCCTCCTCTCTCCCCCCTCCTCGCCTCCACTCCTTTCCTCTCCTCTCCCTCTCATCCTCCCCTCTCCCCCTCCCCTCTCTTCCTCTCTCCCCCTCTCTTCCTCTCCTCCTCTCCTCTCTTCCTCTTCCCCTCTCTTCCTCTCCCCCTCTCTTCCTCTCCTCTCTTCCTCTCCCCCTCTCTTCCTCTCCTCCTCTCCTCCTCTCCTCCTCTCTCCCCCTCTCTTCCTCTCCCCCTCTCTTCCTCTCCCCCTCTCCTCCCCGGGACACCACAGCCCCTTGTAGCCGCTGACCCTGCCCCGTGCAGCGGGTAGAGACGTGTGGACTCACCCCAGTCCTCGCTGGTCAGGAGGTTATCAGCGAAGAAGCGCGTGTCCAGATCAGAGAGTAAGTCCGTGCTCATCGCCTCAGAGGCGGCGTGAGAGCGCGTGAGAGCGCGAGAGTCCGGAGGCTAACGACGAGCTAAGGGCTAACAGCTAACGGCTAACGGCTAACAGCTAGCTGCTAGCTTCAGATGAGGAGTGTTCACTGCAGCTTCTCCTCGTCCGTCTGCTTCCGGGTTAGAGTAGATGTATTTATATAGATATAGATATAAGTATCATTTATATACATCTATATAAAGATCTATATAGATAAATTGCAGCCTCTCGTTTCTCGGAGCTTCTGACACACAAGGAAACAGCTTCTGTTTTAGAAAGGTACCACCCACTTACTGCAAAGCAGCCAATGAGAGCCAAGGCTGATGTGATTGACGGGAGAAACAACCAATAGAACTGCTCAGAGATCCTCTTCCTGGAGATGGGGGTGTTAAAGATGATTCAGCCCAATCAAGCGGTTGCATTTTGAATGACAAGTAGACGTAGCCAATCGACGTTAGCATATTTTAGGTACAGGTATTATTGGCAAGTGTGTTAGCCAATCAGAGTTTACCAGGAAGAAATAAACAGTTCAGGTTAAAGCACTTTGTTTGTAGCTTTAGAAAATAAAAGAGTTCAAGAGTGAAAATAAAAGAGTGAAAATAAAAGAGTGAAAATAAAAGAGTTCAAGAGTGAAAATAAAAGAGTGAAAATAAAAGAGTTCAAGAGTGAAAATAAAAGAGTGAAAATAAAAGAGTTCAAGAGTGAAAATAAAAGAGTGAAAATAAAAGAGTTCAAGAGTGAAAATAAGAGTTCATTCAGATCTGATGCTGAGATGGGAAACAGGTGATCAGATTAAACATCAAACATTTGGGATTTCTGAGGCTTTTTGTCTTTCATTGAAAATGTTTAGTTTTAAAACTGGAGTTAACATCTCACATCAATCATTTAAAAGGTTGGATTTTCACCACAGTTAAAGAGTTAAAGAGACACGTCGTCAGATGGAGTGAATGAGGAAGAAGAGAAGGAGCAGGAGGGAGGAGAGGGAATCTTTCTCTCCCTTCATCTCTCACTCTCATCAGACGTCTGTTCTGAAGATGATCTGTTTCATGATCTTCTGTTTGGTTTGGTTTTTACAGACTGAAAACTCCACAGGTACGTTTAAATTATTATTATCATTCGTTTAATGAATAATCGTTAATCTTCAAATCTTAAATCTTTAATTTAAGCTCCTAAATAACATTTTATTATAACATTGTAACCCTTAATATTATTACTGTTACTATCCGTTTGTATTTATTACATTTATCTGAGTCAGTCTTTCCATATTTATTCAGTCTTTCAGTTCATTTATAAGCCTTTTGGGAATCAACACATGGAGGAAAAACCATTTAAAAAGAAATTTAAATAATTTTTCTAACTTAATATTTATTGAAATAAATCCCGCAGAGAAATCATTTTGTTAATATAAATGCAAACTGTGATTGATTGATTGATTTCATCCGACTGATGGAAAACTGTGAAGAGGAAAACACATTCAAATTCATCTGTGAGGTTTTTTTTAGGACGAATGGTTACTGAACTTTAGTTTTCACCGTCAAAAGGCTGAAACCTAAACATAACACACAGATGACAAAGTCTCTTTCAACTAAAACAACACAAACAACTGACAGAAGATTTCCAGCCTCTTAGTTGTCGTCTGACTGGAGCACAGGGATCATGTGACCATGAGATAAACCAGGAAACCAGGTTCAAACTGAGCATCAGCAGATCTGCAGCTAAATATAACAGACGTCATGTGGAAACAAACTATGAAGCACCGGGAATAGTTTCTGATATATATAAATATATCTGATGAAGGAAACTTTTTAATATCGAGTCCAGTAACTAGTCAATAATCTGTTTTATTCTGAAACTTTTTAATTAAAAGTTTCCTTTTTCTAAACTTTAAAATGTAAAAACTACCTGACAACACATAAACACGGAATACGTGTTCTAACGTGAAAAGGTTTTGGGGACTTTTTCTCTCGTCCAGCTCTGATCCGGTTCTCGGTCCCAGAGCATCATCACGTCTGTCTGCTCTGCGACGCCTCAGACACGTCTCATGTGATCTGGACTCACGGGGACGGGGACGTCCTGGTCACCGAACACGACTACGATGCCAACGAGGAGCAGCAGCGCCACCTGCTGCTGTCTGACGGAGGCCTCTGTCTCCTGCAGCTTCACGACTCTGACAGTGGCGAGTATCACTGTAACGAGCAGCCGGTGGCAGAGCTGCAGGTACTGACAGGTAAATATACATATTTATATATATGTATATTTACAATCCATTACTTTACATAAAGACAATCAGTGACTGTAAATAAAGATGGACGATGCATCTCTACTTCCGCTTGTTGTTCAAAAATGAAGCCAAAATATCTCGGATACAGAAGCCGCCATCTTGTGCCGATGACATCATATGCAGGCAGTCTGTGCAGTAGTGAGCAGAACAAATAATGCCGCCAGCCACCAGGGGGCGATCAAGATGTTTTGGCTTTCCTGTCGGGAGCTGTTATGTTTAAAGTGTATTCCGGTGAGCAGGTAGATCTGGGTACTGGACAGTCCGAGGACACCTGTTGGGCAGGTGCAGTATGACAGGAGACTGGAATCACGAAACAAAAGTAGTTTTATGTCCATAAAGCTTGAATGTGAATCCAGAGGAGACGTCACAGCTTTGTTAGAAAGACTTCAGACTCATAAGGTCGATGTGTTTTAACATGAAAATACAAAAACCTTGAAAATACACCAGCCCCTCGTCCGTGTCTCCGCCTCCTCAGGTCGTGACTTCTCGGTGTCTTCGGGCCGGACGCTGCTGCTTCCCTGCGGCCGCTCGCCCAAACCCAAACAGAGGTGGTTTCACCGGAGGAGAGGAGGAAGGCGGGAGGCCATCTTCACCCGCTTCAGAAACGGCACGGTGAAACCAGAGAGGGAGGACGGCCGCCTCGGCTTCATGTACGACGCCCTGCAGATCCAGGACCTGCAGCCAGGGGACGCTGGAGAGTATCAGTGTAACGGAGAGCTGCAGGGCAGAGTCACGGTCCTCACAGGTGAGGTATTACACCTCAGCTGCTGATGATGTCACACAGGATGTGATTGTATTTTCACTTCAAAGTTGAGAATCATATGTTTTATAATTCTGATTTCAGTTTATTGTTCATTTTACACCTGGACTCAAAATTCATCTTTCTTCCAGAGATGTTTTCATCATTATTGATGAGCTAAGTTAAAACAAGATGAACGCTAAATATATAAAAAAAGAGACTTTATATAGACTAATAATAATATAATAATATAATAATACAATAATATAAATTATATATATAACATAGACTTGTTAATGAATAAACAGGATTAGAGCAGATAATTCTGAGCATTGTTCTTCTGTTTGTCCATCAGTTTGTCCAGAGCCAACGAGCGTCCAGGCGTTTATCACGTCAACATCTGCAGCCGTGAGAACAGGTGAGTTTCTGCAGCTGCACATCTGCACTGAATTAGAAATGATATAAAAACTCCTCATAATGACTCTGATCTTCTTTATATGAATTCATTTTTAGACCTGGAACCTTAATAAACAGTTTATTACCTGATCCAGTTTGTATTCTCCTGATCATCAGATGTGGTTGAATCAAAGAAGAAGAAGAAGACGACTCAGAGCGGTTCGTTAACACACGTCACTTCCTGTCTTACACCTGAAGCAATGTCACGTGTTTGTTAATCATGTTGTGTGTGTTTGTGTGTGTGTTTGTGTGTCTCAGCTTTGTTGATGGTCGCTGTCGTCAGTTCGGGGCTGATGATCCTCCTCATGTCCGTCGTCTTCATTTTACTGACAAGCATCAAGTGCAGGAGGAAGCCAAGATATACAGGTGTGTGTGTGTGTGTGTGTGTGTGTGTGTAAGAGAGCGAGTGTGTGAGTATTTAACCTTAGTTTTCATCTTAGTAATCCTCAGTATTTGGGGATTTTACTGACGATAATGTTTTATACTTTAATGAAAAAGACTCGTCTGTTGTTTTCAAGCAGCTCAGACACTCGACGACACTGAGCTGCAGCCGTGGACGACCAACACGCCGACCGGTAACTCTGCTGCTGCCACTGTCCTCACATCCTTTATCTACCTGAGGTCCTGTTACACCTGTGTGGGTGTGTGTGTGTGTGCAGAGTGGGAGGAGTCAGAGAGCTGGTCCACTACGGACGACATCCACTACGCTTCTCTGGGACGATACAACTGGAGCGAGAGGCCGAGCCGGACGCCACCGGACCAAGACCAGAACCACGTCATCTACTCGTCTGTCATCACCAGAGCTGCTGTTAAACACACACCAGTCCTTTAAACACACACACACACACACACACACACACACACACACATACACATAGCGGTCCTTTAAACATTCATTGGCGAAGGTCATAGTTCGTTAACTTGTTCTGTTCTGATGATCAACAGAAATAAAGAATAATCAAGTGTAAAAGTCGTAATAAACATTTGTCTTCTGTTGTTTCTTCTTTGAAAAATTGTTAGGAAAAAAGTTAATTATTATTATTTTTACTATTATTATTTATATCACATTGATTTATAAAAGGAAATATGATATTCATGCTCCTGTTCTTTTTAAGTTTTTATTTTCTCTAAACGCATCGTAAGTATCAGTGAAAGAAAAACAGAGCAGTCTCATTACGTGAAGTTTATTTTTGGTTCACATTATTACGACATAAAAACTTATAACATCAAAGTTTGTACTTTGAATGTATAAAAATGATAGAATAACTTTAGCTGCGTTGTGTGGCCCCAACAATCTGTCAAGGAAACGTTAAAGGAACAGTAACGTTCACTTAAAACCGGTTGTTAGATTATTAATACTAATAACAAAGAAAAAGTAAAAACTAGGAAAGAAACAAGTCAACAGTAAAATCGGAAGTTAAAAATATAAGAATAAAACATCCACAACATTAGGCCACCTAGTGGTGAGGGTAGGGTTATGCAATATACACCCTCACCACCAGATGTCACTAAATCCTTCAAACTGAATCTTTAATGAAACGAGAGAATGTAATTTACTGCTTCACCAGCCGGTGGCAGTGAAACCCTCTGTCTGCGGTCATATGATCCCGTTGGGTTTTTGTGACCCTCACTGCCGAGTACGTCACGTCCTTCTCCACCAATCGTGCTGGCCGCTGGCCGGGGGGGGGTGGCTGGTCCACGTGCTTCAGACTGGAGTATTGGAGCGAGTCGTCCTGCAGAGACACACATCAGCTGTTTCCATGACGACACAAACACCCGAGACGAGAAACTCAAACTGATCAGTTACTGGAGTAGTCACATATTTAAAGGAGCAGGCCGCATGTTCATGTGCCGCAGTTTTAAACTTAAAAAAAAACAAAAGTACGTTTTGTTTCATCCCAAAATTAAAGCATGAAACTATACACGGACCTGTGTTATAGAGGTCAAAGGTCAAAGATGACATCATCATTAACTGCAGCAGGTTGATAAGTCAAAG
>CM048038.1:427500-452500 GCA_026259375.1 Verasper variegatus | reverse complement strand
AGTGTACTCCACACCAGACATCAAGATGGCCGAGAAATATTGCAAGGTGTTCAAGTCCAAAGTGGACGGGAAGATGTACAAAGTGATTCTTCAGAACCGCATCAACCCGGAGAACAGGAAGAAGTGTCAGAGAGAAGACGTGTGGTTGGTTTACGTCCCTGAAGGGTCCAACCCCATCCAGACGAGGGCCATCGTGCAGGAGTCCATCCGTCCCTACGGGCTGCTGCTGAAGCAGCTGTAGAAACACGACGACCACGATTCAACCACACGTCTGATCAACAACACGAGAACCGCAACAAGAACATCCCACCTCCAACATCTGTCCTTTCAATTCTGGCACACACACCATGAAAACCATCCTCCAAATAGATCTGACTAGTTTCTTCAAGATCCAAAAAAAACCACATCCTTCTACCAAGTCGACTGGAGATCAACAGAACACAAGTTTGGAAACGCTGCTGGTTCCGATTGGTCAGCCTCCTGTCACATGACCAGAAGAAACACGACCCTGTTGCTCAGTTAAAGTCTGTATTTCACACAGAAATGTATTTCACGAAGTCTTTAATTTTCTTAGAAGTTAATGACTGAAGCTGTTTCCTGTTTCTTCTGTTTCTGTCCAATCACGTTGCTCTAAACTTAATGTGATGATTTTTAGTCGTAAACATGGTGATAAATGATCTTCATACTTTATTTTGAAAAGACTCACAATTCCTGAACCTTCAAATCCTGTTGTGGTCAAACTGATCATTTTAATTTGTTAAATCAACTATTCCTTTCAATAAATGTCTTCTTTCTGAAAACAGATGAACGTTTTATTAACGTCTTTTCATCCTTTATATTAATTTCAGTCATTTTAGTTCATGATACTAACTGTGTTCAAAATATTACCAAAAAAATGTCTATATAGTATTTTAGTAAAATGTTTTCTATTTGTATAAATGATTGAACTGTAACTTGAATTCATATGTAAACATTACTTTGAGATAATTGTAACTTATCTATGTGCTGTTGGTTGCTTCATCAATGACATCATTACTGATTGATTGATTGATTGATTGATTGATTGATTGATTCACCTGAGCCCAGGAAAAGGACGAGGACGAGGACGAGGACAAGTGCAGCAGGAAGGACACAGATTCCCACGCTCCAACATGGCGGACCAGTCTCATCTGTGGCTGATGTCCCATCAGCTCCTGGGAACAAAGAACATTACTGATCAGTCGGTTGATACTTTGACCTCTGACCTTCCTCATCAGACTTGGAGGTTAAAGGTCGCTCCTCATCCTCAGTGAAGATCAAACATCTCACCGTCCACAGAGAGAAGAGTCGCTCTGTTAAAACACATGACCCCTGCACAGCGTGCGGAGCAGAAATACATCCCCCTGTCCTGCTCCTCCACCTCCATGATCTCCAGAGTGACGGGGTCCGTCTCCTGGTCCCCCCCACCGCCGATGCTCATGTGGCTGCTGTTTGCAGAGTGATGGGTGACCACGTGTTCTCCCAGGTTACTGAAGCTGAGTGTCAGCAGAGGCAGCAGCTGATCTGAACCTGAACGCAACAGGTACCAGGTGACATCCTCGCTGGACGTCAGGTTACAGGTCAGAGTGATGTTCTGCCCCACCTGGACCCCCTGGACAGAGCGGAGAACACCTGAGGAGAGAGAGGAGGTTAGAACCCAGAGAACCTGAAGTAAAGACCTGCAGCTCTCAAGTAACACTGGGGTATCTTTAAAGTATGAAATATCACTGAAGTATATATATATATATATATATATATATATATACTAACAGAGGAGAGAGAGGATCCATGAGAGAACTGCCATGACTGACACACACACTGAAAATGATTGAAATCAGTAGAAAGAGTGTGTGTGTGTGTGTGTGTGTGTGTGTGTGTGTCATTTCCACTAAAAGACACTTTTCAATCATCAACAGTTTAACTTTCATTTCTGCAGAAATATCTCAAGTCACATAACACAAGAGCTCCTTCAAAATAAAAGCATTTTATTTATAGTGAGACGAGTCAGTCAGATCGGGGGGGGGGGGGGGGTAAAAAAATATGAGCGGAATTAAAAGTATAAAAATGACTGAGGTGTCCATACTGCAGAGTGGTATTAAATATATATTGTATAATGAGTCTATATAATAAAATCAGATCCGATCTACATGAGAGTGAATGAATCTCCTGCTGTGATCAAATACAAATCTGTTTTCATCTGAACGCTTTTCAGGTGAAACATGTGATTCACAAAACAAAAGAATAAAAAGAATTCAAAATGTTATTTTATTTATGTGAACTTTGAACAGTTTCAACCCGCAGCTGAGACACGACTTTTGTTTTGAAATGCACATAGGAAGTGGATGTTAATACGGAGAGTTGAGAGTCTCAGCTGATCCTCAACCTTCATCTAGATCCTTAACCTGTGAGGAAGAGGAGCAACTAAACCATCATCATGACCAGGTCACAAACCTTTACTCTGAAACGATCTGCTTTGATTCATATCTGTGTTACATTTGGATTTTATAGTATTTTGTATGTATTATATTCCTGTTTTGTTATATTTATATTTTATTATGTTTATATTTTGTTATATTTGTACTTTGTTTTATTTCATTGTATTTATATTTGTATTATATTTATATTTTATTATGTTTATATTTTGTTACATTTATATTGTAGCAGTGCTGAAGTGTGCGCATGCGCAGCAGTAACGTGGCTTCCATCAACAGAAGAAAGGAAACGAAACTTAACTTTTCAAACGTTTGTTTCATTTCTGACAAAATGTCACATTCACCACAGGTGGAAAGTAACGAAGTACAGTTACTCTGCTACTTTAAGTAGTTTTACAGTTACAGTTTATGTAATTTTACCTCACTCTTTTACAAACAACAAAACTTTCATCTTGTTGATTATTTTCTAATTAACTTAATGAATTATTCAATAAATTCAGAAAACGTTGGATATTTTAACACAGATTCCATCATCGTGGAGGAAAAGAGCAAAACACGTGAACTGATGAATCCTATGAACAGAGGATTTGTTTCTGATGAAGCTTCTCGCTGTTGTTTCAGGCTGTTGATGAATCTTCACTGTTTCCTGATCGTCAGTTTGGTTGGTGAGTGACAGTGAGGCTGTAGTGTAACTGCACCTAAACACCACCAGGGGTCGCTGTTCTTGTCAATGTTTCCATGCGTCTCCTCAGCCTTTGAATCCCTAGAACACAATCGTTTTACATTGAGACAAGTATTTGTATTTCTTGCCACTGAAGTTCAGTCTCCAAAGCTTCAATAAGTCATTTTCATAAGAAATTCAGGGTTTATTTTTTCAAGTTGCTCAAATGCGATAGGTCAAATTCAGATAAACACCCGGGATACCAAGGATAAGCAATCGAGTGTCTCACATCAAACCAAACCTCCGGCCAATCAAGTCATGTTCCCGTGGTCATGTGACGAGGCTCGCGACCGCCCCCTGGAGACGACACCAAGGAGATGCGCTAACCGTCAGCTACGCGACGCCAGACATGGAGATGATCATTATATTAGCCTATATCCCATTCATTCCCATTGTAAATCACTAGGTTAGGGTGTGATGTGCACAGGTCAACGTTTAAAAAAACTAATGTTCAAACAAGCAGGAATGAACAAAGAAGGCACTTCAAGTTTTCATGGTTTCAACGACAACGGACAATAAAACTACACATACATGAATTATTCCTTATTCGTCTTCTATGTACTTAACGCACCTTTCCTTTAGAATAAAGCCACAGAGGTAAACACCAAACACAAAGTTAGAATCGTCTTCATCTGGAGACCAATTCTGAATTAAAGGATTGAAGACTGAAATTCAGTGGCAAAAAATACAAAGACACGACTTCAATGTAAACACATTCAGTCCGAGGAGTTCAAAGTCTGATGAGACCGATTCCCTTCCATATCCAGACTCCTCCTCCTTGTCCACTCGCTTCCTGTCCGTCACCTGCACGGTGGGGGAGCAGGCCGTCCTCCCCTGCAGCTGGACGCCCCGCCTCGGGGCTCCGGCCTCCTGCCACATCCAGTGGCAGACCACCGCCACCGTGTTCGAGCAGTCTGGGGCCCGGAGGTGGCAGGCGGAGGAGTACGGTGGGCGGGTGGAGGTTCCGGAGGAGAAGCTCGGGTCGGGGGATTGTTCGCTGGTCATCAGCGATGTTCAGATCAAAGACACTGGACGATACGAGAGCTTCGTGGTGGTGGACGGAGAGAGGTCCAGGAAAACCCGGGTCTTCATTCAGGGCGTGAAACTGTTCGTGTTCGGTGAGTTGGGATTGTCTGTGTGTCTGTTTGTGAACAGGATGACTCAGAAACTACAGAACCGAGTCCCAGCAAACTCTGTGGAGGCGTCGCACATCACACGAGAAACAACTGATTCAGTTCTGGTGCCGATCCAGAGATTTTGGATCAGTTAATTGACTTCTTTTTTATCTTATTAAATTAATTATTCTCTTTTCTTGTTTTTTAGCAACATGACGCTGAATCGTTTAATCACAAATAAGAATAAAACAAATTTTCTTTATGAAAAATAAAGTTACAAATATCGAACTTACATCAGGATGATAATGAAGCTTCTGTTGTGTGTTAATTCTGTTGTGTTAATTCTGTTGTGTGTTAATTCTGTTGTGTGTTAATTCTGTTGTGTTAATTCTGTTGTGTGTTAATTCTGTTGTGTGTTAATTCTGTTGTGTGTTAAATCTGTTGTGAGTTAATTCTGTTGTGTGTTAAATCTGTTGTGAGTTAAATCTGTTGTGTGTTAATTCTGTTGTGAGTTAAATCTGTTGTGTGTTAATTCTGTTGTGTGTTAATTCTCAGTCACTGAGCGATGACATCTGTGTTTTCAGACCATAAATCCCGTCAGACTCGGGGTCCAGGTGGCGACCTGGTTCTGGATCTTGTGACCCGTCACTCGGTCAGAGTCGTCTTCCAGGGCAGGTCAGCTTCCTTCCTGCAGACATTTTCTTTTTGTTAAAGAGGAAAAAGAAAAATTGTTAAAGTCAACAAACTTTGATGTAGGAATTCTGGGACATTTTTTATAAATAAAACATTTCTGTATAAATATATTTTTTATATATTTGTATTCCCGTACATGTCATGTGAACCTCTCTTCTACTGGTGCCGCCTCCAGGGGGCGCTCTGCAGACTTTAAACAGTTACTGACAGTCTGAGCTTTGCTCCTCAGGAACAGCTCGGAGTGGTCGGAGTTGTGGATGAAGGGCGACAACAACAGTCTGCGTCTGGAGAAAGATCCGCTGAAGGAGCAGCTGACCCTGAAGAGCCTGCAGCGCTCAGACGAGGGAACGTACAAGGTTCTGGACGAGCACGGCCTCACCATCAGCACCGTGCAGCTCGCCGTGCAGGGTGAGAGGCGTCTGACGTCAGCACTTCCTTCACGGATTACTCAGCAAATATTTGAATTATTGATCAAACAAAAACAAAACGCAGGTTCCATCTTCACAAGGATTTTATTTTCATGTCGCAGAGTTCTGGAAACTAAAAAAACATATTTCACACAAACAACTGAGAAGTATTTAATCTTTGTGTTTAAATCAATAAAAACATGTGTTTGAATAATTCTAGAAAGTTCAGAACATCAGTAACGCGTCCAACTCGCTCTGCAGCTTCTCCTGAGATCGAACCTTTGTATCGAGAGCTTTGAGTTCTTCCTCTGTGCCGCTGACGCCCAGTGGCCGGAGGACTCGGGTTCATTTGTCCGTCCCAATGTCTCAAGAACAACACGAGGGAATCTCTCAATGTTCTGTTGGACAGATGACGTGATCAGAACTTGGGGGTCAAAGGTCATGGTGGCCTCACAAAAGAGCGATGTGGAAAGCGCCTCCAGAGGCGACGATGGTTGCTGCTGCGTCGTCGCCTGGAGGCAGAAAGAATCTGAGGATTTGAAAAACCTTTGTTGATTCGTCTCTCGTCTTCTCCACAGGAGAATCCCTCGATGTCCGAGTCCACGACGAAATGGAAAATGAAATATCAGGTGAGAAAATAAGATGTATGAATCAGATTGGTGCTGTGTGAAGACTTTATATTTATCTTATAGTTACTTATACTAAGGTTTGTGAGTTCTCTGCTGATAAATGAATGTTTTTCCAGGTGACGCCGTCAGAAGCAGCCGTTCACTTCTTCCTCTCTGTTTCGCTCTCCTCACCAGTTTCCAGATTCCTCGTCTGTTCTGAGGCGTCGACACGTGAGCTCGTTGGTCGTCCTGTATTATTTTGTAAATTTAACATCGATTTTTCAAACCAGTCGTTTTCTGTCTGAGTCTCAGTTTAACAAGGAAACAAAGTCTTCATGTGAATAAATGTTTGTTTCTGTCAAAATGATCTTGAAGTTCTGCACAAAGAAACTTAATTCAAGTGTGAATTATTATTAGATTATTATATCTCAGCTAAAATTAAACTGTTCTGTCTTAATGTAACAACCACATGTAAATCTTTGTCTTTTAACTTTTTTATTTAAAATCAAACTCGATCTGTTCCTGTCGAGGACGTCATGTTGTCTCGCTGCGTTTAAACAACTCTGATGTTTGTTCATTGGTCTGAACATTGAATCTGTAACTACACTAATATTAGACTTATTGTTTATATTAGTCTTAACCAGAATGATATTACACACACACACACACACACACACACACACACACACACACACACACACACACACACTCTCACACACACACACACACACACACACACACACACTCTCACACACACACACACACACACACTCTCACACACACACACACACACACACACACACACACACACTCACACTCTCACACACACACACACACACACACACACACACACACACACACACACACACACTCACACTCTCACACACACACACACACACACCAGGCGTAACCGTGGTAACGAGAGAGAACCAGAGAGAATCCAGATGTTTCACCGGTCAGAGTTTCGCTGCAATCGAAGACGTCTCGTTAGAAGTTGGGTTTGTGCTTCTTGACCTCGACCATGAGGTGATGCAGGTTGATGAGCTCCGAGCGCACGGCCAGGCTGCGGAACGTCGGCTGGTTCAGGATCTTGTGGAAGCCGTGGTAGTACTGGATCAGCTGCGTCAGAGCGCCCTGCGGAGAGAAGATGTAAATTCTTCAGAGCAAGAAGAACAACTTTTTAAAAATATTCAAAAACAGACGTGACACAAACAAGAAAAAGTTAAATAACAAAATAATCCAGATAATTTGGCTTCACTTCAAGCGGCTGATGTCGTCCATCTTCATTTCCATCTCACCTGTATGATGCTGGTTCCGTTTTTGAAGTTGGTGAACGACCTCATGACGTCTTGACTCATCGACTCCACCGACTGTTTCCACGAGCTGGAAAACCCCCGAACGAGCTGAGTGATCCGAGCTGCAACACACACACACACACACACACACACACACACACACACACACACACACACACACACACACACACACACACACACACACACACACACACACACACACACACACACACACACACACACACACACACACACACACACAATAAAGAAATGATTCTTTCATCTTTAATTCTGCAGAATGATAGAAGTCTGATGAACTGATGCCGCAGCAAATATTCACTGAAGCATTGATTGTGAAATGTCAGAGTGAGTGAGCAGGTCCTGGTGAATTATGATGTTTCTTTTACAGATTCTATTCTATTAAATGTGAAATTAAATTTAAAGCTCGTCACCTTCCTCGTTCTTCAGTCGGTCGAGCTGCCCTTTCTCCATCAGCCCCTCGGCCTCCTTCACAAAGGCGATCATCCCTCCGAAGGGGGGGGACAAAATCTCCTCGATGAACTCCTTAAAACAACAAATCAACCACAAAGGTTTTACACTGAAACTTATTATCACCCACTTCCGCTGCAGTGATTCGATTTTACCTGAGTTCTGGCGAGAAGCAGCTGCTGGAAACCCTCCACCTCTTTACTGTCGTCTGCCGCCCTCTCCTGGTCAAACAGTAGAAACATCACCACACATCAGCTGTTTTCAGACCTGCACTGAAGTTCTGACGTGTTCCTCACGTGTTCCTCACGTGTTCCTCACGTGTTCCTCGCAGGTTCTATATGTGAGAACTAATGTCTGAGTCAGTGTCTCTTCTCCTGCAGCCTCCTGGTAAAATGTGTGTAACATGTCCTCATGAGTCCATGTGAGGAAACAGCAGGACAATGTGTGGAAGCTTCCCAGTGAGCGAGTGGACGTGTTGATGAGGTTTCTAACAAAACACTAACTACACAACATGTCAGGATGTTTTTAAGTTGAAAACAGGTTGTGACTTTACACAGATCAAAATGTTGGATGCTCACCATGAGGACGCCGAGCATCATGTCGTAGTTGTTGATGAGGAAGATGAGCTGGTCTCTTCTGGAGGGAAACTCTGCCGCCATCTTCAGCACAAAGTTTTCCACCTCAACCTGAAAATCAAACGTGTGTTATTAACATCACGTATGACAAATCCACGAGGAACAAGTCGAACCCAGAACAAACACTTCGTCCTGCACTCAGAGACGTTGACTCATTCTGGGTTCGTTGACTCTGCCACGGGGGGGCGTGACGCACATTCAGAGCTATTGGCTGCTGGCGTGTGTGTGTGTTACCTGCAGCTGTCCCAGCAGAGTGTGTGTTCTCTCGTTGGGAAACGTCTGGTTGATGCTGACGATCGCTGACGAGAACTCTGCGTAACGACGAGTGATCTGAAATCCAAAACACACACATACAGTCAGGTCACCGACACACTCCTGTGCGATGTTGTGATGTGTGTGTGTGTGTGTGTGTGTGTGTGTGTGTGTGTGTGTGTGTGTGTGTGTGTGTGTGTGTGTGTGTAGTATACGTAGTGTGGTCTGGTGTCCAACACTCCCAGTTTCTGAGGGTCTGTGTTTCTGATGCTGTGAATGTTCATCTCCAGAATCAGCTCGAACCTCGGCCACAGCAGCTCCAGCACGGCCTCCCAGTACCTGACGCACAAACACACACAGCACGTGACGACACAGGACACCCTCGACCACATCAGTAGAAACGGCCCCTGGCACAACACCAGCTTCCTCTAGATTTCCTCCAGAGAAAGAATAACGGGTGAATGTCCCGCTTCATCTGTTCAGGATCTGAAACAGACAGTGAAGGTTCTGGTGTGACACTGACTTGTCGAGGGCGGGGATGTTCCTCTTGGCGGTGATGGCTCTGAACCTCAGGATGATGTGGATGCACAGGAAGATGGCGATGCTGTCGTAGCAGTCGGACACGTACGTGGACATGCTCTTCTGCAGGGACAGACACAGAGAATAGGACACTGTCACCTTGTTCAGTGAACGCATCATTTCAGATGTTCCTGAACGCAGCATCATCTGAAACAGGAGGAACAACTCAAACATTTTACTTCAAAACTCAATAACATGAGCTCTACTGAGTGACACTCATTCTACTTGATGTATGATTCAGTATCGCATGACTATTTTGGTCCAATCAGGATGGAGCGATCCCGCCTGGAGTAAAGTTTGAATGACTGAAGCCCTGAGCGGCGGTCTCCTCCTTCGTACCAGGAACATGCTGAGGGTTTTCCCCATGATGCTGTTGAAGAGGTCGAGGGCAGAATTTCCTGTGACCATGAAGAAGTCGGACAGGAAGAGGAATTCTCTGCAGCCGTTGTCCAGCAGAGCGTAGTGCTGACTGCGGAACAGGGTCTCGTATGGGTACTGAGGAGAAGAGAGAAATACATCAACTCAATTCATTCATACTTATCTTGTAGTAGGTGTTCCAACTCACTTGAGTCCAACCAGGAAGTTTGATTTCTGCAGCCACTCTCCATCCGGCTGTACATCATTGATTTAAGATTTCATTATTTAATTAGTAATTTATTCATCAGTATCAGAATTATTATGCCTCATCGTTCCCATAATGCATCGCTCAGGGGTGGCTGAGGGATAGAACGGCCGTCATCCAACCAGAAAGTCGGCGGTTCGATCCCATCTGCATCCCGAAGTGTCCTTGAGCAAGATGCTGAACCCGAATGGCCCCTCGTAGATGTTGAATGCACTAATTGTAAGTAGCTTTGGCTAAATGACATGTATTGTACTGTAATATCCCATCATGCATTGCGTGAGTAGAGGCAGACAAGATGAGAACTGTACGATGAGAAAACTAAAAAGTGTAATGTCTACGTTTCTCCAGCAGGGGGCGCAGTCCAACCATAAGAGTCCGACTACGAAAGCGTTAATAGATGTTAAAATCTCATCTTCCTCTTTCCACTCAGGATTTGACGTCTGTCTGGTTCAGCTGCTGGTTCTGTTTCCTGTGATCATCAAAGACAGATGATATTAGCTGCTGTTAAAGTGGAACGGACGATATTTCATGTTCAGGTTCATCTGTGAGACTAAAATCTATTTTACACCGAAACGAGCAGCTGAACTTCAGATAAACTATTTCCTCTTTTCCATCGACAGCTAACTTAGAAATGTAAAATTTACACTATTCAGCTTTTGTTTTTATTGTCTGTTCAAACGAATGACGTCTGGTTGTCAAAGTGTTTGTCAGTGTTCGATGTCTCAGGGACACGGACACACTTCTGGTGTCTGAGCGCTGCTGAACAGTTAAACGGACTCGGCCTCGGGTGTTTGCGCTCGTTCTTTGTTGAGGTTCCTCTCACGCCCGAGGAGCTGGACTCCTCTGGACTCCTGTCACTCAAACATGGCAGCAGAATATACAGTGAACAACAAAACCACATTTCACCTTTTCTCACAAGTGCAGAGAAATGAATGTGCTGACTGCAGAGTGGATCGTTTTCCTTCTGTCTCCACCTCTGACTCGTTTTGATTCATCACAGATAATAACCCGGTTCTGGTCCAGCAGCTCTTTGAGGAATCAGCCTTTTGTTTTGAAGTTACTCATGGAACAAACTACAGCACAGCCTTGAATTGAAAACACGTTCATCTTTGGACATTTTAGAAATTTGATCTAAAACCAACTGTTGCAATAGTTATAAAAAACTGTCCTTTTATATTTTTGTACTTTTAGTTATTTGAACTCTAATGTTTCTCATCACTGTATTTTATTTCAGAGCTCACTTCCTGCTCTATATGCAAATGATCACGTACGTCGGTTCCAAAACAAATATGGAAACAACTCACTGAGAGGAACTAAAACACGTTTGATTCATTGTGAGGTCAAAGGTCCGTCACATGTGACCCGGGACACATTCATGTTACCCAGTGAAGACAAAGTGTTCTCATGTGTCACAGACGTCTGAACCTGGTCTGAGGATCTCAGACCAGGTTCTCGTTTAGATGAGTTCAGGTCTGAAAACTCATCTCGGGACAGTGATTCTTTATTTCTCAGATCTCAGTGGAAGCTAAGCTGCTGTTTGTACGTGTGTCAGGCGGTTTGCTGGTGTGTGTGTGTGTGTGACGTCTCACTCTGCTGTCTCCTCTCTGAGCCGTGTGTGGAACCAGGATGGGGCCCTCCAGCTCGCCGGGGCTCAGGATCGCCCCCCTCTGGCCCACAGTGAAGATGGTGTTCCTGCTCTTCAGAGACGGTTTGGAGAAGAAACGTGCGGCGGCGGCGAGTCAAGGATCCTCAGCTCCACAGAGTCTCATGACCCGATTACTGCCTCACCAGATATTCATTGTTCAGTAATTAGCACATCCATGGTTGACCTGGTGTTGTTAGGAATGTGTGAGACGCGCCCACTTGTATGACACAGAACCAGCTAAATATGTAGTGTATCATAACGTGCCCCACCCTCAGGGACTGAATGTCCCTCAGGGTGGATCCAGGATCGTCTAATTCTACCTTTGTCTCACTGTCTCATTTGCATATTATAAAACCACACTGGTGGGGGTGTGCTTCAACGACCTCACCCGTCACTGTCAAGTCTAAGTAGACGATGAAGCCGATGAGCAGTGGGAGGAGTTTGTCTTTGTAATGATGGACGAACAGACATGTTGAATAAAAGGACCTGATCTGTCACACGTCATCTAATAAACCACGTCACCATGAACCAGCCCCACGGGGACGGGTCTCCCTTTAACGGTTTATTATGTTGTCTTAATCTGCAGGTTTAAGTTGTTTTTTTCATTTTCCATATTTATTCATCTGTTCTATATTCTACATTTGTATTAATTTATTGTACCCATTTATTTTTTCTACTTCATACTTATTGTTCCAAGTGTTTGAACCTGGAGTTTGTTGTTGTGTCTTCCAGGTATGAAAAACGATTTGCTGTGTCTTGGTTCCTCCTGACAGACGCTGTGTGGACATTTGTCTCTAAGATGCCGACGTAGAAAACACATGTTGAAGGATATCTTTCTTGGCTGTGTCTTCCACCCCCATCAGGTCGTCTTTGTCTGCCACCTCCTCGTACTGTGGACACAGATGTGAGGAGGAAATGTGTTCCGGTTCCGATGTTCAGAAAACACATCAAACATTTAAGACCCCCTCCCGCCTGATAAAGTCTGCTCTGATTGGTCAGCTGCTCCACTCTGTTGTGATTGGTCAACAAGAAAACGTCCTCTCATTATCTGGGTCACAAAATGGTTTTCTACAGTTTCCAGGTTGAACGTCACGTTTCCTCTAAACGGTGACATGTTCTGTAAATGTTCAGGAACCAGCTGAGATGAGTCACTGACCTGCACTTTGAGCAACCTGCCGCTGTACGACTTGAAGTAACTGTAGTAAATTTTGCTCATCGTGTCCACGTACTCGTCTCGGATCTCCTTGGCAACCGTCCTCTCATTGGCCAAAAGGAATTGATAGAAGAATCTGCAGAGACAAACAAAGGATTCATCATTTTAAATGTTTCCTGTTTTGTCACTGACACAAACCGTCAGTTGTCTCTCCCGTCTCTTTAAAGGAGCTTCATGGTGCTCACCTGTATTTCAGCAGAGTGTTCTGTGGTATCTGGTAGTTTGTCATCGGCTTCCTGAAGGAGTAGATCTTCTGAAGGATGAACTCTCTGATCTTAGACACGGCCTTAGACGAGGAAACATCAGATTCAGAGTTAGAATCTCAGCTTGTTCTGGGACTTTATTGAACGTGGACGAGTCTGAGCGTCACCTTGAGTTTGAGGCGGTCCACGATGTCCTGGATGTCGGAGCACGCCAGCGTCTCTCTGAAGCTCAGCTCTTTGGCAAAGTTGATCTTGTTGTTGAGCTCGTGAAGCTGCTCCAGAAACTCCTGCTCTGTCACCGGACTCTCCAGGATGGTGCTGCGCGACACGGGACACGTCACACAAACTCTGGACTCTCACGTCACGCCACATTCAACCACATGCCGCCCACTCACGAGATCATGGCCCCGGGCACCACCAGCTCGTCCACCAGCTGGCTGAGGTGGCTGCGCACGGCCTGCCGGTTCTTCAGACGCACATTCATGCTGACCGACTGCTGCTGCAGCGTCTGGATCTCACTGCTGATGGACGACAGGTCGCTCTGGAAGCCGCTCAGCATGCCCTCCATACGCTGAGGGAACGAATGGACAGACGGAAAAACAAACTGTCAGACAAATACGATCTTATTGTATTATACACAAATAACTTCTGTACGTGTGAGAGGAAGCCTGACGGCGCGCTGCAGCTCTGCGCTGGTTTTATTCTTCACAAGATCAATTCAAACATTTGAGTAAGAAACTCACAGGAAGAGAAACTGCAGTTCATTAAACTTTGATTTGAATTTGAGACTGAAAAATGATTTGTGGTTGTTTTAGAAACTATTGCAGTTTTGACCTGATGCCTTGAATGAATGGAGCTGAAGCAGCAGAAACGTCCCGATGCGTTTTATGTTTAGGAGCTGGACGTTTGGGACGGTGACATCATCGTCTCACTGTTCAATCTTTGGTGAATTATCTATTTTCACACGAACAATCTCCTTCAGAATAAAGTGTAAATGTAAAAATAAAGAGGAGCGAGCATCTCATCCTGTGACGTGGGATCAGGACGAAGGTGCCTCGTCTTACCTCCAGTATGGAGTCGCAGGCGGTGATCTGGTTGTGCAGAAGAGCGATGTTCTGACTCTCCTTGATGTCTGACAGACGACACGTCAGGAGAATAAAGTCCAACTTTACAACAAACACCAACGTCGTCAGTGGGAATGAACCCAAAGTCTCATCCAGACAAATATTGTGCATCAGCGGATGAAAATTCTTTGTGTTTCTCGTTCTATAATTTGTTCACATACAGAGTCGACAGTCACATGTACGTGATGCAGGTGAATGACGCCTGCTGAGGTGTGAGCGGTGCAGGATGTGACGCACACAGTAATCAGTTGTATGCTCTGGTCTACGTTAGAGGTCGTGTTTGTTGGTTGTGAGAAGATGGAGAGTGAAGAACGGAGGAAGATGCTGCTGTTGTAGCGAGCAGCAGGAAGAGGAAGATGGAACTAATGTGACGTGTTCTTCTCGACCTCAGCAGGAAACAGACCGAACCTCATCTCACTAACTGCGAGCACAAGGATACAGTCTTTGATGGAAGCCTGTTCGATCCTCTGCAGCTCCGCCTCCACCTGTTTGGAGTACTGCCGCAGGTCAACGCCCTGGAAACACACACAACTTCCTCATTTAACCCAGTTAGTTTTGGCTTCTTTACAAATTGAACCATGTTTCTGTTTTAATGAGCGAGACATTAACAACACACGTTGGAAATTTGAAACTAATTCAGGAACAAATTCTGAGGAAGTAAAGACATCTTATATAAAAGTGTAAAAACTAAACCTCCCATTAACACGATGCCAGTTTGACATGTTGGACATGTCTGAATATCAATGTGAAACCTTCCTGGACTCATTTAACTTTGAGGCGCTCTTTGGACGGGATCTCGTAGACGTGTAGAAGACCAAGTCCAGGAAGTTTTCTGATCGGACACAAAATGAGTCAACGTCCCTGAGAAGAGGACGAGTCATCAAACAGTTTCAAATGTTTTACAGGAAGAGAAAAGATTTAGATGTTGGTTTCATAACAAGAGAAACAAAGAGTTGGGACACAGGATTCAACCTGGAGACGTGGATTCAATTTAATAAAGACTTCTCAGATCGGATCCGTCAGTAAAGGACATTCTCACCGTTTTGAGCGCCTCCTTCACCAGGTCGTCCTCCAGATTCGCCTGGATGTGAACTGCAGGAGAGGAACAGTGTTGGTGAGGAATCAAACTCTCAGTTGACTGATGATGACCTTTAACTTCATGCAGGAGGATTTATATCTGAAAACATTTTGTCCAGTATCTGCGTGTGGAGCTTGTTTTAACCCTCGATGTCCTGCAGACACGTGGTTTCAAATAAAAAACTGATATTAAAAGATGCAGCAGCTTGTATCGTGACTCACTGTCCACTTCATCCAGGATGTATTCGTCAGTGGTGAGGTCCAGTTCTCCCAGGTTCAGGTTGGCCATGTCAGTCTTCTACAGGAAACACACACAGAGTCTCATCAGTAAAGACACTGTCCCTCAGGACCTCAATGTGTCTCTTTAGATCCTGATGAGACAACATGGTGGGGACCAGGTTAACACGGGTAAACAATGAGTACATGCACCGAACAGTCACATGGGTCAGATCATGTTTAACATCTTAACTTGATCAAAGACCTTTTCAACGTCTGATCGATTCTCATTTGATCGATCGATCGATTGATTATCGGCGGATTGACTCAACACGGAAGTGGTTGGGCTGCGGGTTGTTTTGACAGGATGCTAACAGCTACATTAGCTTCATTGAAACGCAGCAGCTGCAGATTCATGTGAACTCCTCCTGGTTCCGTTCATAGAAACCAGCGGGCCTTCAGCGGGACGCGACGCCGGGACGCGGAGCTGAATCCCCGCGGTAACAGCGGGATTCAGTGAGGAGCTGCTGAGTGAAGAGTCACCTCATCGCGTAAATAATCCAGATCCACTTGTGTTGAGTTTCCTGCTGAGTTCACAGCTGCTGCTGCTTCCTCCGCCATCATGAACACAGGGCGACAGTTCGAGTCCCACCGACCGTCGTCCCCGAACTGACGTCTGGGAATCAAACGAGATATTAACTCCTACAAATATTAAGTTAAACTCATGAACTTTACGACTCCGACGGATATTTGACTTGTTATTTTTACGCTTTAATACAAATACATTTCTATTCGAGAAACTCTGGTCGGACACATTAAAGGCGACGGACTCACTTCCGCTCGCGCAGGGTCAAAGTCTCGCGGGACTGAAGCCACTTCCTCTTCGCACGGAACCTGCTTCAAGATGGTGAGTTTGTTTTCCGAGGATCTGGATCCGTCGTCCATCTGCTTCCATCTCGCGCTGGTTCAGCCTGTAACCGTCATGGCGGATGCTCCAGCGTTCACTCGAGCGGCGGGGGGTTTTATTTGTGGTTGGTCGGCGGCAGGGCGCACATTGTTCGGACAGTTTGAGTCTGAGCGGCGGAGCTCCGGTTCATGGAGCCGAACTCTCCGGCACGTTGACCCGCAGCTCCGGCTCGCATCTCGATCAGCCCCGGGTCGAAGCCGAGTCGTTACCGGACGATGGTCGTTGTGTTCCCGGTATTTGATGGCGTTAAACCGGTGCAGCTGTGTAAGCTAGCTGTGGCTAGCCGGCTAAGCTAGCTGTGGCTAGCCGGCTAAGCTAGCTGTGGTTCAGTGACACCGCTATGGACACGTGGGAACCGGGTTCTCATCGTGCGCGGCTGCAGAGCTCCGTGTTAATCACCCCCCCCCCTCTTCAGTAAGGGGTCCGCTCGTCCCCTGCATTCCCTAAACCTCAGGTGCTCGTCGCTAGTTGATGACGTGCTTGCCTCCTGCACCGGTTAGCGTCACGATGGTGTCCCCTGAACTCTGGAGGTTTCTCTCTGATGGACACTCGTGTGTTCTTCTGTTTTCAGTCTTTGGTCATCCCCGAGAAGTTCCAGCACATTCTCCGTGTTCTCAACACGAACATCGATGGAAGGAGGAAGATCGCCTTCGCCATCACTGCCATCAAGGTAAGATCTCCTACGTTCACAGGGACTGGTACCAGGGCTCCACTGGTCCTCCACTGGTCCTTCTGAGGACCTGGAGTGAGTCCTTCAGACGTTAAGGACACCACAAGCCTCCGTATGGACTGAACACACGTCCCCAGTTGTTCGCTGTTGAATGTTGTGGAAACTCAACAGGAAGTTCTAATATGATGAAGGTGTAAACATGTCCACAGGATGTGACACGTGTGGTTGATGGTGAGACTGACCAATCAGGGAAAGGTTTTATGAGAATGCTGTTTACGTGTTCAGATTGTGTAACTGGTGAATATCGTGTCCGTTATGTGTAACGACCACACTAATGTGTTTTCTGTCCTCAGGGTGTTGGCAGACGTTACGCCCATGTCGTCCTGAGGAAGGCCGACATCGACCTGACCAAGAGGGCGGGAGAACTCACTGAGGAGGAGGTGGGAACAGATTTCAGAAGGTTTCACATCTTACAGAAATCTTTAAGAAAGACGTGAGGAACTGGAGCCGTGTAGACTTTGACTTGTCCTGGACTTTCCATCACTGAGCACCTGCTTGGAGCCGTTAGCTGAAGTCAGTGTCGTGGTGTTATCTTCACCAGTGACCTCTGACCTCAGTGTGGCTCATTACACACGGTTCACTCCATGTCTTCGTTTGGTGACCTAACTGTTGAACATTGTACTTCCTGTGAACTGACTGCTTCCTGACTTTCAGGTGGAGCGGGTGGTGACCATCATGCAGAATCCTCGCCAGTACAAAATCCCAGATTGGTTCCTCAACAGGCAGAAGGACGTCAAGGATGGAAAATACAGTCAGGTAGACGACAGCGTCTGAATGAACACGACACTGGAAAAAACATCAGCTCAAATCGGCCGTGGCTCAGGAGGTCAACCGGGTTGTCTAAGTCAGTGGTTTAATCCCCGGCTCCTCTGGGCCACATTTCAAAGTATGCGAACCTCCAGCCTGACGTTAGAACCTGTGGTGTGTCGGTCAGAGCTGGTTCAGTCTCCGTAAAGTCAAATGAAAATAACATGTTCACAGGTTAATTCAGTTAAACAGCCAAAGTCGTAAACGCTTGAATGGTCCTGAAGGTTTCTGCAGGAAACTGAATTCTAACGAACTGTCGAGTGACTGGTTGAGCCACTTGTCAGATTGTTACCAAGCGTCTAACCTGCTGGAGAATGTGGTTTCAGAGACGAGTGTCACTGAGTTGTCACGAAGATAAACTGACTTCACACATCACCTCCAAATAAACCGGTTTTAATCCAGGTTAAATAAACTTTACTATCTTTGTGCCAAGATTGAACAAAGTTCAGTTGGCTGATTGTCAGAAGTTCCTCAGTAGCAGTTCACTCAACACTTCTCTAAAGGAAACTACACAATCTGCTGAAACACCAGAAATGAGGAACTGTTGGACCTCCGTCCATGACTGAAGCCGTTTCAGTATTGACTATGGGAACATTGTTAAACCAAATCTTGGCGTTTGCGGCTGGTTTTCATTTCCTCGTTGTCGCCTTGTTTCAGGTCCTCGCCAACGGTCTGGACAACAAGCTGAGAGAAGATCTGGAGAGGCTGAAGAAGATCAGGGCTCATCGCGGGCTGAGGCACTTCTGGGGGTAAGAGATCCCATCTGGTCCCAAGAGAAGGACAAACCGTCTCTGCACTGGTCCTCACTCTCTAAAGAGACTGTTCAGTTTTATTTCTACACTTCTGTTCGGTTTAACGCTCTAAATGTTGGAGTGACTGAGACGATCGAGTTGGTTCAAATGACAGTGATACCTTTTTGGATGGGGTGTCAGTGCCCTTTGAATTGTTCGACTCCTCAGTAACTGACGAGAGGAAAATCAGTGGAAGTAACTTTAACTTGTTCTCGTTTCTCTTTCAGTCTGCGTGTGCGTGGTCAGCACACCAAGACCACCGGCCGTCGTGGTCGCACTGTCGGTGTGTCCAAGAAGAAGTAAAGTCGCCTGCTTCCTTTTGTTTGAATAATAAAAAGCCACAGTTCACAGAAAGTGTCCAGAGTCGTGTTTGTTCAGGTCTCGGGTGACGTCCACAGAACACTGTTCTGTTTCAACTGGAGTTTTCCAGCCTCTGAATCAGAGACTTGTAAACTGTGTCGTTGCTCAGAGAAAAGAAATCCCTGCTCCGACTCTTCCATCACTGTTCCTGCTTCAGAGGAGTTTCTGTTACTAAGCAACCAACTGCAGAGGAGACATCTACTTCCTGTTCACATGACTTTGAGTTGAGTTGACTCTCTGGCTGCAGGAGAAAGTATCCAAGTATATTCACTATAACAAGTATCGTACTTTACATTTTCCTGGACTAAAACATTTACAAAGGCAATTCTGTAGAAAGGGAGATGTTTTTATAGAATTTAAGAAACGTGCAGGTTATAAATAAACCTTCAATCATGAATTAAGTTGTTTCTAGAAAATTACAGTTGATAAACATCTGATTATGAACAATTGTTTAACTTCTTACTATTTAAATAACTGGAAGCTCATTGTTTGACTTCAGTTTGTTACAGCTGCTGTTTTCTGACTGTTCAGAAAGCATCAGTCTATCAACGTATTAAAGTAAAACAACAAAGAGCTCTTGTGGTTAAAGTTCATATCGCTCCATCACTAACCTATATATGCATATTACCTCATCTCCTGCCTCACAGTAACAAAAGGGCAGCAGGCAGAGACATTAATATTACTACTCAATTATATTTGTAATCTATTAAATCAACAGAAACCCATTAATCAATATTCAAAGCAAAAAATGGCTCTAATATTAAACAAGCTGAGATTTATATGAAAGTTACCACTGAAGGTTTCTCAAACTGTTAAATCAGCCACATAAACATCGATCATTAAATCAGTTTATTGTTTTGCTGACAGAATTTAGTGATCAAAACAGCGTTAATGAGAAAAAGATCAGTTAATATACAAATATTCCATAAAAACAGGTACGGTGGGAAAATAACTGCAGGAAGTATAAAGTGCGTAAAGACAGAGGAGGCGTCGGGTTAATGAACCTTAAAGGTTTATGGCTTTTTAACAGACACGTTTTTAAAAGGAAACAGCAGCAGGTGAAGTGTCACAGCTACATCTTAACATCAGAGTTCAATAAAACGGCAGCAGAGTTAAAGGCAGAGGTTTTTCTAAAGGACGGGCTCCAGCCAACAACTTGAAACATTACATCACCGATTAAAAGGTACAACAGAGGGTTGGGGCCATATTTAAGAAAAGAAAATTGAAAGCCACCATATGAGAAGACGTAATGAGTCATTTCAGAAATATTACGACTTTCTTCTCATAATAATTTTTTGTTGTGTCTCTCATACTCGTAAAAAGATCATAGATTAATTTCCTGTTGATAAATACCTGAGGACTGATCTTTAAATAAAAATCATCTCTCTCTGATCGACAGTCCGATCAGAGAGAGATGATCTGAACCTGAGCTACGAAACGAGCTCATTAAACCAAACATCGTCATGACAACCTGAACCACACAGCTGGTTATAACCTGTCGCAGCTACGAGTGTGTTGATTGAAGAAACATGGCGAGAGCCACAGACTGTAAATAAAGATGGATGACATGAAGCCAAAGCATCTAGCATCAGTTTCATCAAGACCAAAGTAAAACATCCAAGTAGACGTGAAGATGTTTCTGTCATTTCAGGTCGTTCTCATCTCTCTGATGTTTGTTCAAGTGTCTCTGATCAGTTTGGATTGCAATCAGTTATTTAATGAGACACCATGATTGACAGCTGAGACTGACTCATGATTGGTCCAGAGTGTATGGGCGGGATATCACTTCAGGATATGGAGAGTTGTTCATCTTGATTATTTCTACCGAGGAGGTTCTGTCTGTTGTCTACACACAAGCTGCTGAGCAGCCTGTGAACTTAGTGGAAGGAGGTTGAATGTGTCTCATTAAACTTTGGTGCAGATCCACAAACATTTGATCTCTTTCTTTAACATAAAAGGTTTTTCTATAATAAACATTTTCAATGATTTTCCCATCAGCTGTGATTTGTGGATCTTGATGAAAACAACCACACATATTTAGTGGACTGCTCTTTATGAGTGTGTGTGTGTGAGAGAATTGGTGCAGATCCAAATACAAATCAGGATCTAGTGAATCTCAATGTGGTTTCATGAGGTGAAGCAAGGATCTAATTTACAGTCTGTGGATAAAACAACGTTCCAGAGTCGAGTTAAATCAAACTTTGGTTCAAACTGTTTAAAGCTGATCAAACTAAACTAACATTAACAACAAAGAGCTTCAGTCATTTCTTTTCGAAATTCAACTACACAGATTGATTCAGAACTTAACATATTTCTTATTATTATTATCATAACAATGTTTATAACCAGCTCTTGTTCTCTGAAATCTCTTGAGCTCGATCTTCAGAAACACCTTCTCACATTCATGTTTTCTTTTCTTTTACATCAGCAAGATAGTTTTTTAAGTCTAATCCTGACAGAAAATAAAAGCAGACGCTGTTTTTGCTTAAGTTGTTTTGTGACATCTGTGTTAAGATAAATAAATAGTACTAAGAAGTTAAGGTCAAAACTGAAACTTGTTTGGCACCGTACGAAAAATTACCTTTACATTTCTTAATTATTTTTAAGGAATAAGATAAAAACAGGAATTCCACAGCCAATGACCACAGAGTTTAAATCACCAGCGGATGTTGAGTGGTTAGATTTTCTTTCAATCTTGAGATTTAGTTTTACAGATTAAATCAAATAAGAGTTGAGGAGGAAAAAAGAACAGGCGCCAACGATATGAGAATGTCAGCGGCTGACCTTCCATCTTCAAACAGAAGAGGTGTGTGGAGGAAAGGTGAGAAGCAGCTTCCTCATCCCTCTCTCTGAGGAGGTGGAGTCTTCTGCTGGGCGGGTGGCGCTGGCTGCTGGTCCTTGGTGGGGGCGTAGTAAAGCTCCAGTGGCTTCCTGACCTTCCAGAACTTCTCGTTGACCAACTCCAGAGTCAGAGATCCGTTCAGCGTCTTGAGAGGAAGAAGAGTTTTAACATTTGACCTCTTCAGGTTGGTGTGTTTACCTCCGTCACAGAGGTTATGTTTTCATTTTCTTGGTCAGTCAGTCAGTCAGTCAGACAGACAGTCAGACAGTCAGACAGTCAGACAGTCAGACAGTCAGTCAGTCAGTCAGTCAGACAATCAGACAGACAGCCAGACAGACAGTCAGCCAGACAGTCAGACAGTCAGTCACTCAGACAGTCAGACAATCAGACAGACAGCCAGACAGACAGTCAGTCAGACAGACAGTCAGTCACTCAGACAGTCAGACAGTCAGACAATCAGACAGACAGCCAGACAGACAGTCACTCAGACAGTCAGACAATCAGACAGACAGCCAGACAGACAGTCACTCAGACAGTCAGACAATCAGACAGACAGCCAGACAGACAGTCAGCCAGACAGTCAGACAGTCAGTCACTCAGACAGTCAGACAATCAGACAGACAGCCAGACAGACAGTCAGTCAGACAGTCAGACAGTCAGACAGACAGTCAGTCAGACAGTCAGTCACTCAGACAGTCAGACAATCAGACAGACAGCCAGACAGACAGTCAGCCAGACAGTCAGACAGTCAGACACTCAGACAGTCAGTCAGTCAGTCAGACAGACAGTCAGACAGTCAGACAGACAGTCAGTCAGACAAACAGTCACTCAGACAGTCAGCCAGACAGTCAGACAGTCAGTCAGACAGACAGTCAGACAGTCAGACAGACAGTCAGTCAGACAGACAGTCAGACAGTCAGACAGACAGTCAGACAATCAGACAGACAGCCAGACAGACAGTCAGTCACTCAGACAGTCAGACAGTCAGTCAGACAGCCAGACAGACAGTCAGTCAGACAGACAGTCAGACAGTCAGACAGACAGTCAGTCAGACAGACAGTCAGACAGTCAGACAATCAGACAGACAGCCAGACAGACAGTCAGTCACTCAGACAGTCAGACAGTCAGTCAGACAGTCAGACAGACAGTCAGTCAGACAAACAGTCACTCAGACAGTCAGACAGACAGTCAGTCAGACAGACAGTCAGACAGTCAGACAATCAGACAGACAGCCAGACAGACAGTCAGTCACTCAGACAGACAGCCAGACAGACAGTCAGCCAGACAGTCAGTCAGACAGACAGACAGCCAGACAGACAGTCAGCCAGACAGTCAGTCAGACAGACAGTCAGACAATCAGACAGACAGCCAGACAGACAGTCAGTCACTCAGACAGTCAGACAGTCAGTCAGACAGACAGTCAGTCAGTCAGTCAGACAGACAGTCAGACAGTCAGACAGTCAGACAGTCAGTCAGTCAGACAGTCACTCAGACAGTCAGACAGTCAGACAATCAGACAGACAGCCAGACAGACAGTCAGCCAGACAGTCAGCCAGACAGTCAGTCAGTCACTCAGACAGTCAGACAATCAGACAGACAGCCAGACAGACAGTCAGCCAGACAGTCAGTCACTCAGACAGTCAGACAATCAGACAGACAGCCAGACAGACAGTCAGTCAGACAGACAGTCAGTCACTCAGACAACCAGACAGACAGCCAGACAGACAGTCAGTCAGACAGACAGTCAGACAGTCAGTCACTCAGACAGTCAGACAATCAGACAGACAGCCAGACAGACAGTCAGCCAGACAGTCAGACAGTCAGACAATCAGACAGACAGCCAGACAGACAGTCAGTCAGACAGTCAGACAGTCAGTCAGACAGACAGACAGTCAGACAGTCAGACAGTCAGTCAGACAGTCAGACAGTCAGTCACTCAGACAATCAGACAGACAGCCAGACAGACAGTCACTCAGACAGTCAGACAGTCAGACAGCCAGACAGACAGTCAGTCAGACAGTCAGACAGTCAGTCACTCAGACAGTCAGACAGTCAGACAGACAGTCAGACAGTCAGACAGTCAGTCACTCAGACAGTCAGACAGTCAGTCAGACAGACAGTCAGACAGACAGACAGTCAGACAGTCAGACAGTCACTCAGACAGTCAGACAGACAGACAGTCAGTCAGACAAACAGTCACTCAGACAGTCAGACAGTCAGACAGTCAGACAGTCAGACAGACAGTCAGTCAGTCAGACAGTCAGACAGTCAGACAGTCAGACAGACAGTCAGTCAGACAGACAGTCAGTCAGACAGACAGTCAGCAGGATGAGGGTGAACCTGGGTGGTATAACATGATTTAACATGGAGTGATGGGACAATATGAGCAGAACGTCCCTCTAGTTCCTTCCTGTGATGTCATTTCCTGGAGAATCTTCAAATGCTTCATGTCTCTAAAATCTGTACAACTTGAGCTTAAAGGTTATTTAAATCCATAAATCTGAACAAATGATAAATGTACTGAAAACGTGTGAAAAATGTAACAGTAAACAAATAAAACATATTGATGCAAAAATATTTGTAAATATAGAAACATGATCAAATATTTCTTGACTTTTACGTAACTTATTTGAATTATGGACATTTTGATTGGTTGTTGTGGTCGACATCATGATTGGTCAGTCTCGTAGTTACTCACAGACAACTGTCCTCCTCTGGTCATGATGTAGATGGTGTACTGTTTCTCACTGATGCTGCCCAGACTCGACCCTTTGCCACCACCGCCGCCCGCTGCTCCTCCACCTTCTCCTCCTCCCTCTGCTGCTCTCTCCTCTCCCCCCTCCCTCCCTCCATCCTCTACCTCCCTGTTGGTCTGTCTGTCCTCCAGAGCGATGCGCAGAGCCAGGTATTTGGACAGGTGGTCCACTGTGGCGTTCGCTGTCGTCTTCACGAATCTGCACCGGAAGAAGATCCAATCAGAGAGAAGGACAGATGGTTCACTCACACCGCCACACCGCCACACCCACACACCCCCACCTGGTCTGGTTGTAGTCTTGGGCGTGGACCAGCTGTGGGTGGGGTCTGAATACCAGCTCGATCTCCGAGGCCCCCCCCTCTTTAAGGCGTCTCACAGGAGGCGTTGGGCTCCCACTGTCCGCC
>CM048038.1:392500-420000 GCA_026259375.1 Verasper variegatus | reverse complement strand
TCTTTGGTTGTTGCTCCACAGGCTGCTGCTGTTGAGGCTGCCACTGCAGTTGCTGCTGCTGCTGCTGCGGTGGATGTTATTATTGCTGCAGTTTGTTTTTCTGTGGGTGCTTGACTATTTGATGGTTGCCCTGTGGCTGCACCCACAGCTTTAATTGGGAGTGCCCCCACTGCTGCCCTTGCTGCTGCTTCTGAGCTTTTTGCTGCTGCATTTGCTGCTACTACCAAGTCCCCTGTTGCTGTAGATGCAGTCAGTGCTGTTGCTTCTGTCATTGCTGCCACTGCTTGCGCTGCTGATAAGGATAAACGTCTGGCTGCTGCTGTGGGTCCACTCAGGGATGATGATTCTTCTTCCAATATTCCTGCAACTATTATTGCTTTTTCAGCCACTGTTCTTTCAGCTTGTGCAACTTTTTCAATAGCTGTTGCGTTACCAAAGGCTGCCAGCATTGCTGCTGCTGCTGCTTCTTCAGCAGCAACAGCAGCTATTGATGATGCATTTGCTAGTCTTGTGAGTGATTGTCTCTTTGATGCTGGTGCTGCTGCTGCCTCAACACTTGCTGCTAATGCTGCTTCTTTGGCGGCATTGGCAGCCTTAGTTGCTGCTGCTCCTGCTGCTGCTGGGGATTGTTGTCCTTTTGCCAGTAATATGGCAGCTCTGGCTGCATCTTGTGCAGCTTCTCTGGCTTTTGCTGCAACTGGGCTTGTTGTAGCTCCAGCCGCTACAGAAGTGGCTCCTCCTGCTGCTGCTGCAGTAGCTGCTGCTGCTGCAGCCACGGATACTGCTTTCACTGTTGCTGTTACTCTTGGGGACAATGTTATGGGCGATGCTGTTGTTAATGCTGTTGTTGTTGCTCTCTGTGTTGTTGGCTGTATTGCTGTTGTAGTTGTAGCAGTAGATAATACTGTAGTTGTTATCATTGTTGTTGGTGCTGTAGTTGTGGGAATTAGTGGAGTTGCAGTAGAAATGGCTGCTGCGGCAACAGCAGCAGATGTTGCTGTTTCTCCTGATTTTGCAGCGGCCTTTGCAATCACTGATGCTTCCCTGGCTTTTTCCGCTGCTTCTCTTGCCTTATTGATTGATGCAGCTACAGATGTTGCTGTTGCTGCATCTGCTGCAGCTTCAGCTGCTTCTTTTGCTTTCATTGCTGTTGCTGCAGCCAATTCTGCTGCTTTTTCTGCTGCTAACATTGATGCTTCCACAAATGGTGAGTCTGTGTTGTTTCCGGATGTTGCATTTTTGTTTCCTGATAATGCTACCTGCAATGCAGCTAGAGCTCTTGATGCAGCTTCTGCTGCATCTGTTGCAGCTGCTGCAACTAACTTTGCTGATTCTGCTGTTGTTGAAGAGGCAGCTGCATCTGCAGCTGCAGCCACCTTATCTGCTGCAGCTGATATATTTGCTGAAGCCTCTACTATTTTTTTTAACATTTCTGCTCTTGATGCTGGGGCTGATGAAGCTGCTTTTAGCACTGCATTTAATGCAAATTTGGCCTTTTCAGCTGCTTTTGCTGCTTCTCCAGCAGCTACTCTAGGTGGTATTCCTCTTAGCGGTCCTTCAGAAGCTGCAGCTGCATCTAATGCAGCAGTGACAGCGGCTACTGCAGCTGCTACTGCATCTTCAGCATCTTGTCCTGAAGAGGCTGCTCCAGCCGCTGCTGCTGTAGCTGCTGCTGTTGCTGCTACTGCTGCTGCTGCCGCCGTTGCTGCTGCTGTCAAGCTTGCCACTGTTGTATTTGAGATTTGGCCTGGTGGTGCTGCGATTGGGCTTCCTGTTGTTGTGGTGTTTGTTGTGGTATTTGTTGGACCAGTTGTTGGACCAGTTGTGGTGGATGCACTTGGATTTACACTTCTGGGACACCTGAGTTTCAGGCTTCCTTCTGCTGTCTGGCTTGTGGATGCTGTTTCCATTTAAGAGTATGGTCAGAATTCATTCATATAATTCAGAGTTCATAGTTTCCAACTTAAATACATAGAAATCATGACTTACCTATCAGTATCACAACAAAGACAAAAGTCTTGGCGACCATTTTGAATGCTCTCTGTTCTCCTCCGTTTTCTTTTCCAAAACTGAATCTGACCATCATCTGTAAGAAAATGGAATAGTTGAAAGGAGACTGTTAATATCTTCATGAATATTGTTAGAACAATAAATATTGTCAGCATGAAAGTCTCATATACAGTTCATTTGACTAAAAAACCTCTCTACTTCTCTTGAACTACATCGGATTATGTTCATTTGAAATGATTTCACTCTAAAAGCTGTCGGACACATTTCCGGCTGTGACTGGTGCTGTGGGTTTATGAGACATTTAATCAAACCCAAAACCCACAGTAACAGAGATGATGACAGGAACGTGGTCATATGCACATACTACATATACAAGCTAAATAAACAGTTAAAATGAAGTGAAATCACAAAAAACACTGAATCATAAGTGAAATACTCACTCAGATTTTGAAGTGACGATGTTTCCTCGACAGTTGCAGTAGCTCTCTCTCTTCTCTCTCTTCTTCTTCTTCTCCTTTGACTTTGTCCTTGTCCTTTCTGTCACCGTCTCTTCACCCTGTATATATACCAAGATGCAGCAGGAACAGCGAATGAATGACGATCATGATGATGTCAGAGCCAGAGACGTCCCTCCTTTTCACATAACTGGATGCTAAGTGTGTGGATGCTTACTCAGTGTCATTAAGTCAGATGAAACTTGTTCAGTGACATTTTTAGATTGAACCCAGTAATTAAAAGTGATGATTTGTTGTTGACCTTTAATATGATCGTACCTGTGATATCTGTAACATGTGTTTAAGTCGAGAGCAGAACATTTATGTAACCTGTGTTCTTCTACGAAGGCGAGGCTCCACGTGACTGTTTAATAGTTGTGATGCATGGAAACATTTTAATAGCAGAGATATAGATTTTATTATTGTGTGTGTGTGTGTGTGTGTGTGTCTCCTGTCCTCTACCTGCCCCCTGTCTCTCCTCTACCTGTCCCCTGTCTGTCCTCTACCTGCCCCCTGTCTGTCTTCTACCTGCCCCTTGTCTCTGCTCTACCTGCCCCCTGTCTGTCCTCTACCTGCCCCCTGTCTGTCTTCTACCTGCCCCTTGTCTCTGCTCTACCTGCCCCCTGTCTGTCCTCTACCTGCCCCCTGTTTGTCCTCTACCTGCCCCCTGTCTGTCCTCTACCTGTCCCCTGTCTGTCCTCTACCTGCCCCCTGTCTCTCCTCTACCTGTCCCCTGTCTGTCCTCTACCTGCCCCCTGTTTGTCCTCTACCTGCCCCCTGTCTGTCCTCTACCTGTCCCCTGTTTGTCCTCTACCTGTCCCCTGTCTCTCTTCTACCTGCCCCTTGTCTCTCCTCTACCTGTCCCCTGTTTGTCCTCTACCTGTTCCCTGTCTGTCCTCTACCTGCCCCCTGTCTCTCTTCTACCTGTCCCTTGTCTCTCCTCTTCCTGTCCCCTGTTTGTCCTCTACCTGCCCCTTGTCTCTTCTCTACCTGTCCCCTGTTTGTCCTCTACCTGCCCCCTGTCTCTCTTCTACCTGCCCCTTGTCTCTCCTCTACCTGTCCCCTGTCTGTCCTCTACCTGTCCCCTGTCTGTCCTCTACCTGTCCCCTGTCTGTCCTCTACCTGCCCCCTGTCTCTCTTCTACCTGCCCCCTGTCTCTCTTCTACCTGCCCCTTGTCTCTCCTCTACCTGTCCCCTGTTTGTCCTCTACCTGCCCCCTGTCTCTCTTCTACCTGCCCCTTGTCTCTCCTCTACCTGTCCCCTGTCTGTCCTCTACCTGTCCCCTGTCTGTCCTCTACCTGCCCCCTGTCTCTCCTCTACCTGCCCCCTGTCTCTCCTCTACCTGTCCCCTGTCTCTCCTCTACCTGTCCCCTGTCTGTCCTCTACCTGCCCCCTGTTTGTCCTCTACCTGCCCCCTGTCTCTCTTCTACCTGCCCCTTGTCTCTCCTCTACCTGTCCCCTGTCTGTCCTCTACCTGTCCCCTGTCTGTCCTCTACCTGTCCCCTGTCTGTCCTCTACCTGCCCCCTGTCTCTCTTCTACCTGCCCCCTGTCTCTCTTCTACCTGCCCCTTGTCTCTCCTCTACCTGTCCCCTGTTTGTCCTCTACCTGCCCCCTGTCTCTCTTCTACCTGGCCCTTGTCTCTCCTCTACCTGTCCCCTGTCTGTCCTCTACCTGTCCCCTGTCTGTCCTCTACCTGCCCCCTGTCTCTCTTCTACCTGCCCCCTGTCTCTCTTCTACCTGCCCCTTGTCTCTCCTCTACCTGTCCCCTGTTTGTCCTCTACCTGCCCCCTGTCTCTCCTCTACCTGCCCCCTGTTTGTCCTCTACCTGTCCCCTGTCTCTCCTCTACCTGCCCCTTGTCTGTCCTCTACCTGCCCCCTGTCTCTCCTCTACCTGCCCCCTGTTTGTCCTCTACTTCCCCTTGTTTGTCCTCTACCTGCCCCCTGTCTCTCCTCTACCTGCCCCTTGTCTGTCCTCTACCTGCCCCCTGTCTCTCCTCTACCTGCCCCCTTTTTGTCCTCTACCTGCCCCTTGTTTGTCCTCTACCTGCCCCCTGTCTCTCCTCTACCTGCCCCGTCTGTCCTCTACCTGCCCCCTGTCTCTCCTCTACCTGCCCCGTCTGTCCTCTACCTGCCCCCTGTCTCTCCTCTACCTGCCCCGTCTGTCCTCTCCCTGCCCCCTGTCTGTCCTCTACCAGGGAGTGTCTCATACTTGGAATGTGCTAATTGCACTAATTGTATTTTCTTTTCAAGTACAAGTTGTGTCTGTGGCACCACGCCTCACATCAGACAATGCTCATTATTAATACTCATACATAGAGATTATAGATTATACACCCAGTTACCAGTTTATTACGTACGTATTGTTCTCAGTGGTGGATGAAGCACTCGCTTCATTCACTTGATTAAAAATAATGAAAAACCAGAATGTGGACGATACTTAACTCCAAGTAAAAGTATTAAAAAGTAAAAGTGCTCATTCATTAGGAAGACTTTACATTTGATTTGATCAGTATTTGATGATTAAAAGTGAGGCACCAAGATGTGAATGTTGTTACTGGTTGAGCTGCAGTTGATTTTGACTTTGATCTCATGCAGAGCCAGGCCAGGGGCCCCAAGATGAGAGGGGGCCCCAAGATGAGAGGGGGCCCCAAGATGAGAGGGGGCCCCAAGATGAGAGGGGGCCCCAAGATGAGAGGGGGCCCCTGAGAGCCAGGAGAGGGACCTCATGTTAGTGTGAATGTAACATGTCAGGAACAGCTGGAGCGACTCAGACAGAGGAAATACCAGTTTTTAATTCATTTCTTCCTCTTTAATATTTTTTCATGTTTATGTTATATATACAAATTGTGTTTATTAAACCACAACCATTGTACTTTTTATTTAAAAGCCCCAAAACTTCACCAAATGTTTTTCAACACATATTAAAGTCAGATGCTCGGCAAAGAAAACAATGATCAAAGCAAAATGCAGTAATTGTTCATTTATTGATGAAGACATAATCACATTCTTTCATGAATTAGATCAACAGCAGCTGTTTTTATTTATAATCAAAAACAGTCACAATTACGAATACGAATTGCAATAAACTATAGAATAAGAACAGTTTCAGTACAAACAATAAATAGGATAATAAATAGTATAATTTACAGCCATTTAAAGGGTTGAATATCTCTATTACTGATTAGTGATTATTAAAATATTGATCGTTGTTCCCTTTCTCATTTCCTTTGATCCAACTTTTCTGACTTGTCAAAGACAAATATAAAATGTTCATAATTTAGATATACACACGATAAATTGGAGATAAAATAAAAGAATAAATACATCTTGATATTCTACAATTGAACATATCAGTCCTTCAGTGCAGCAGCTGCGTTATGTTGCTCCTCACAGAAGCAGAGCAGCGATGACGGCGACTACCACAGAAACCAGGCTGATTTTATTGTAACTCGCAGCTCCTGTTGTGTTGCTTCCTGAATTTGATCCTGTTCCAGACCCAGACCCAGATCCAGACCCAGACCCAGACCCAGACCCAGACCCAGACCCAGATCCAGATCCAGATCCAGATCCAGATCCAGATCCAGACCCAGACGCAGTTGCATTGCCAGGTCCAGATCCATCTGCTGCTGCTGCTGCTGCTGCATTAGATTGGTCAGCGAGGGCCTCTGCTGCTGTTGCTGCGGCTGAGGCCGATGTCACCGCCCCTTGTGCTGTTGATGTCATTATTGCTGTGAGTGCTGCTGCGGTTGTTGCTGATGTTGCTGCTGCTGCGTCTACTGCTGTTTCCGCTGCTGTTGTGGCTACTGTTGCTGTTGACTGTGCCATCTCTGTCACTGCCTGTGCCCCTGCTATTGCTGCTTTCTCTGCTGCTGTCAACCCTGTGGCCTGTGATAAAACGTCCTGCAATTGTTTTGCTGCTTCTTTTGATGCCGTGGCCACTGATTTGGCAGCTTTAGCAGTTTCTGAGATTGTTGCTGGATCTGCGTTTGCAGCTGCTGCCGACGTTGCTGCTACTGCTGCAGTTTTTGCTGCATTTGCTGACTTAATTGCTGATGCTGCTATCTTCGCTGCTTGTTGCGTTTGTCCTGCTGTTCCTTTTTCTGATGCTGCGTCTACTGCTGCTTGTGCTGCCACAGCAGCTGCGTCAGCCGCTTTTCTTGCTGCCGCAGCTGCTGTTTCCACTGGTGCTGCCCCTGCTGCAACTAATGCAGCAGCCTTTGCTGCATTAGTTGCAGCAAAGGATGCATTCTTGGCTGCTGTGGATGCTGCTGGTCCAGAAGCTGCAGCAGCTGCTGAGGCAGCTGCAGCCGCAGCCGCGGCTGCTGCTGTTGATGCCACTACTGCGGTTTCCTTTGCTTTAACTGCTGCTGCTGCTGCTGCTGTTGTTGTTGCTGCTGCTGCTGCTGTTGCTGTTGCTGCTGCTGTTGTTGCTGCTGTTGTTGCTGTTGCCTTGATTGTGCTTGCCAAGGTTGGTGCTGTACTGCTGCCTGGTGTGGGGCTTGCTGTAGATGGTGTTACATTTGTCCCTGATACCGTTGAAAGCTGAACGCCTGCTGCTGCTGTTGCACTTCTTGCTGCTGCATTTGTACTTGATGTCATTATTTCAGAGTTGTTTGCTGTTGCTGCCTTTACTACTGATTCTACTGACAATGCTGTTGCTCCTGCGATGACTGCCACTGCTTTTGCTGTTGCTATTGCTGAACGTGATTCTTCTGTCATTTGTGCTGCTGTTCCTGCTGGGATTGCTGATAATGTCTCCAATGCATCATTTGATGATTTTCTCACTGCTTCTGCAGCGTCTGCTGTTGCCATCAATGCATCTTGAGATGCTGCTGCTGAAGCTGCCTCATTGGCTGATTTTGCTGCTGTTGCTGCTGCCTTTGCTGCCATTGCAGCTTTTGATGCTTCCATGGCTACATTTGTCAATACACCTGCAATTGATGCTGGTGCTTTTGCTGCTGCTTGAATTGCTGCTAATGCTACTGCTTCTGCTGCTTCTGCGGCATCTTTGGCTGCTGCTACTGCCAGGGATAATGATGCTGTTCCATCTGCTGCTAAGGTGGCAGCTCGAGCTGCTACTTGTGCATGGTTTATCGCAGCTTCTAATTCTTTGGTTGTTGCTCCACAGGCTGCTGCTGTTGAGGCTGCCACTGCAGTTGCTGCTGCTGCTGCTGCGGTGGATGTTATTATTGCTGCAGTTTGTTTTTCTGTGGGTGCTTGACTATTTGATGGTTGCCCTGTGGCTGCACCCACAGCTTTAATTGGGAGTGCCCCCACTGCTGCCCTTGCTGCTGCTTCTGAGCTTTTTGCTGCTGCATTTGCTGCTACTACCAAGTCCCCTGTTGCTGTAGATGCAGTCAGTGCTGTTGCTTCTGTCATTGCTGCCACTGCTTGCGCTGCTGATAAGGATAAACGTCTGGCTGCTGCTGTGGGTCCACTCAGGGATGATGATTCTTCTTCCAATATTCCTGCAACTATTATTGCTTTTTCAGCCACTGTTCTTTCAGCTTGTGCAACTTTTTCAATAGCTGTTGCGTTACCAAAGGCTGCCAGCATTGCTGCTGCTGCTGCTTCTTCAGCAGCAACAGCAGCTATTGATGATGCATTTGCTAGTCTTGTGAGTGATTGTCTCTTTGATGCTGGTGCTGCTGCTGCCTCAACACTTGCTGCTAATGCTGCTTCTTTGGCGGCATTGGCAGCCTTAGTTGCTGCTGCTCCTGCTGCTGCTGGGGATTGTTGTCCTTTTGCCAGTAATATGGCAGCTCTGGCTGCATCTTGTGCAGCTTCTCTGGCTTTTGCTGCAACTGGGCTTGTTGTAGCTCCAGCCGCTACAGAAGTGGCTCCTCCTGCTGCTGCTGCAGTAGCTGCTGCTGCTGCAGCCACGGATACTGCTTTCACTGTTGCTGTTACTCTTGGGGACAATGTTATGGGCGATGCTGTTGTTAATGCTGTTGTTGTTGCTCTCTGTGTTGTTGGCTGTATTGCTGTTGTAGTTGTAGCAGTAGATAATACTGTAGTTGTCATCATTGTTGTTGGTGCTGTAGTTGTGGGAATTAGTGGAGTTGCAGTAGAAATGGCTGCTGCGGCAACAGCAGCAGATGTTGCTGTTTCTCCTGATTTTGCAGCGGCCTTTGCAATCACTGATGCTTCCCTGGCTTTTTCCGCTGCTTCTCTTGCCTTATTGATTGATGCAGCTACAGATGTTGCTGTTGCTGCATCTGCTGCAGCTTCAGCTGCTTCTTTTGCTTTCATTGCTGTTGCTGCAGCCAATTCTGCTGCTTTTTCTGCTGCTAACATTGATGCTTCCACAAATGGTGAGTCTGTGTTGTTTCCGGATGTTGCATTTTTGTTTCCTGATAATGCTACCTGCAATGCAGCTAGAGCTCTTGATGCAGCTTCTGCTGCATCTGTTGCAGCTGCTGCAACTAACTTTGCTGATTCTGCTGTTGTTGAAGAGGCAGCTGCATCTGCAGCTGCAGCCACCTTATCTGCTGCAGCTGATATATTTGCTGAAGCCTCTACTATTTTTTTTAACATTTCTGCTCTTGATGCTGGGGCTGATGAAGCTGCTTTTAGCACTGCATTTAATGCAAATTTGGCCTTTTCAGCTGCTTTTGCTGCTTCTCCAGCAGCTACTCTAGGTGGTATTCCTCTTAGCGGTCCTTCAGAAGCTGCAGCTGCATCTAATGCAGCAGTGACAGCGGCTACTGCAGCTGCTACTGCATCTTCAGCATCTTGTCCTGAAGAGGCTGCTCCAGCCGCTGCTGCTGTAGCTGCTGCTGTTGCTGCTACTGCTGCTGCTGCCGCCGTTGCTGCTGCTGTCAAGCTTGCCACTGTTGTATTTGAGATTTGGCCTGGTGGTGCTGCGATTGGGCTTCCTGTTGTTGTGGTGTTTGTTGTGGTATTTGTTGGACCAGTTGTTGGACCAGTTGTGGTGGATGCACTTGGATTTACACTTCTGGGACACCTGAGTTTCAGGCTTCCTTCTGCTGTCTGGCTTGTGGATGCTGTTTCCATTTAAGAGTATGGTCAGAATTCATTCATATAATTCAGAGTTCATAGTTTCCAACTTAAATACATAGAAATCATGACTTACCTATCAGTATCACAACAAAGACAAAAGTCTTGGCGATCATTTTGAATGCTCTCTGTTCTCCTCCGTTTTCTTTTCCAAAACTGAATCTGACCATCATCTGTAAGAAAATGGAATAGTTGAAAGGAGACTGTTAATATCTTCATGAATATTGTTAGAACAATAAATATTGTCAGCATGAAAGTCTCATATACAGTTCATTTGACTAAAAAACCTCTCTACTTCTCTTGAACTACATCGGATTATGTTCATTTGAAATGATTTCACTCTAAAAGCTGTCGGACACATTTCCGGCTGTGACTGGTGCTGTGGGTTTATGAGACATTTAATCAAACCCAAAACCCACAGTAACAGAGATGATGACAGGAACGTGGTCATATGCACATACTACATATACAAGCTAAATAAACAGTTAAAATGAAGTGAAATCACAAAAAACACTGAATCATAAGTGAAATACTCACTCAGATTTTGAAGTGACGATGTTTCCTCGACAGTTGCAGTAGCTCTCTCTCTTCTCTCTCTTCTTCTTCTTCTTCTTCTCCTTTGACTTTGTCCTTGTCCTTTCTGTCACCGTCTCTTCACCCTGTATATATACCAAGATGCAGCAGGAACAGCGAATGAATGACGATCATGATGATGTCAGAGCCAGAGACGTCCCTCCTTTTCACATAACTGGATGCTAAGTGTGTGGATGCTTACTCAGTGTCATTAAGTCAGATGAAACTTGTTCAGTGACATTTTTAGATTGAACCCAGTAATTAAAAGTGATGATTTGTTGTTGACCTTTAATATGATCGTACCTGTGATATCTGTAACATGTGTTTAAGTCGAGAGCAGAACATTTATGTAACCTGTGTTCTTCTACGAAGGCGAGGCTCCACGTGACTGTTTAATAGTTGTGATACATGGAAACATTTTAATAGCAGAGATATAGATTTTATTATTGTGTGTGTGTGTGTGTGTGTGTGTCTCCTGTCCTCTACCTGCCCCCTGTCTCTCCTCTACCTGTCCCCTGTCTGTCCTCTACCTGCCCCCTGTCTGTCTTCTACCTGCCCCTTGTCTCTGCTCTACCTGCCCCCTGTCTGTCCTCTACCTGCCCCCTGTTTGTCCTCTACCTGCCCCCTGTCTGTCCTCTACCTGCCCCCTGTCTGTCCTCTACCTGCCTCCTGTCTGTCCTCTATCTCTATCTTAAAAGCGAATTCATAAAGTTACAGGTGTCTTTGTCCCACATTTGATGGGACAGTTTGTATGTTTGTCTCTTTCTCTTGATGCCACATGAAGTTTCTCCACCTCATCGTTAAAGTTGTTGTTCAGGGCGTCTCCATACAACATGAGCAGAAATAATAATATAGTATAATTAAATCATCAGAGTAACTGTGACATCTGTGACATGAGGTGTGACGAAGGAACCTGCCAACAAACAAGCTCCACACCTGGTTCACTCCTGGATTTAACCCCACAGGGACAACGTGTCCCAGGTCTCCAGCTGAATCGTGCTGAGCAGCAGGTCCACTGTCAAAACTTCACTGTAAAACAACTCAGGCCACAGTGTTTCATTCAGACTGAGCGTGAAGTCTGCACAAGAAACTCAGACACACCTAAGTAATCGGACTGTTCTTTGATCAAACCCATGAATAATCGTTTTAACTTCATTTATATCAACACATTTAAAAAGATCCTCTATATTTATCCCAGATAGCAAACAGATGGAGGTGAAGTGTTGAGTCCACAAACACTTCTGGAGTCTCAGGAGTAAACAAATACAATTGAAGTCAATAGTGATTCGTCAAACATAAAAACAACTGAAAAAGTTTGAAGCCTTAATGTCTCTGATCAACTGATTCGTGGATCAGGGTTCAAACTGGATGTGAATGTTGGGGCTTGTGGACACTTGATGACATCACACGAGCAGAATGGAGACATTTGACTGTTCATTACATCTGAAGAATCAGTCACCAGCTGTTTATATACAGTCACTGATCGTCTTTATATACAGTCACTGATCCTCTTTATATACAGTCACTGATCGTCTTTATATACAGTCACTGATCGTCTTTATATACAGTCACTGATCGTCTTTATATACAGTCACTGATCATCTTTATATACAGTCACTGATCATCTTTATATACAGTCACTGATCGTCTTTATATACAGTCACTGATCGTCTTTATATACAGTCACTGATCGTCTTTATATACAGTCACTGATGGTCTTTATATACAGTCACTGATCCTCTTTATATACAGTCACTGATCGTCTTTATATACAGTCACTGATCGTCTTTATATACAGTCACTGATCATCTTTATATACAGTCACTGATCGTCTTTATATACAGTCACTGATCATCTTTATATACAGTCACTGATCGTCTCTATATACAGTCACTGATCGTCTTTATATACAGTCACTGATCCTCTTTATATACAGTCACTGATGGTCTTTATATACAGTCACTGATCGTCTTTATATACAGTCACTGATCGTCTTTATATACAGTCACTGATCCTCTTTATATACAGTCACTGATCATATTATATATAAAAGCAGCAGAGAGGAGGAGGAGCTGATTATAACACCCTGTCCTCTTCAGGTTATATAAGACGCACCTGTGTCATTATCTCATGTTGAACTTATTTTAAATGTCAGTTTGTGACATTTGCAGGTAAAACATTCCATACATTTTTTGGATGAAATGTGTTTTACATAACCACAGTAATATGAGTAGGTGTGACAGCTGACTGCTGCACCATCTTGGTCACATGGTTCATACCTGATGAACACATGATGTTTATATGTCGAAGCTGTATGGAAACAAAGTTCAACCACGTCTTCTTTTGGAATCGTTCGTTGAAGCATTGCACGATTCACACGTGTAAGTTCAGGATTTAGATAAGATAAGATCAAACAATATATTAAATTAAATAAATAGAATTAAAATAAAGGTACAACTTGTACAGTATCTCAGATCCCATTCCTACAAAAGTACTTAAAGAAATTCTGCCTCTAATTGACAGTTTCGTTACTGAACACAATCAATCTGTCACTATCCTCAGGATGTACCACAGTCCTTTAAACGAGCTGTAATCAAACCCCTTCTCAAACAACCACCCTGGACCCAGAGGTTTTTAACTACAGACCGAGATCCAACCTCCCCTTCCTGTCTAAACTCCTGAGAAGGTTGTAGCCAATCAGCTGTGAGAGTTTCTGCAGGAAAGTAACGTGAAGACTTTCAGTCGGGGTTTAGAGCCAATCACAGCACGGAGACAGCCTTGGTTAAAGTCACTAATGAGCTTCTAATAGCTTCAGATGTTTGTGTCTGTCCTCGTCCTGTTGGATCTCAGTGCAGCATTCAACACTATCGACCATCACTTTTTATCACAGAGACTCGAACAGTTCATTTGCTTTAAAGGAACCGAATCGATTCCAATTTGTGCAAATTAATGATGAGTCATCTGTGCGCACCAAAGTTAACCACGGTGTTCCACAGGGCTCTGTGCTTGGCCCAACTCTATTCTCATTATATTTGCTTCCACTAGGAAACATTATCAGGACACACTCTGTAAATTCCCAGTGCGATGCAGATGACACCCAGTTATACTTGTCACCAATTAACTGTTAAATGTTTCAAGGACATAAAGAACTGGATGATAAAAGAGTTCAGATAAAACAGAGGTTCTCATACTTGGTCCTAAACACCTGAGAGACACATTATCTAATGATGAAGCTGCTCTAGACAACATTGGCCTTGTTTCCAGTGAAACCATCATGAATCATGAAAGAATTCACATCTCATTTACGACACTGCTGCTTTTGCGACTTTCTTAAGAGGAACATTATCATCACCAGCTCCACCTCTTGACTCTCTTCTGCCCTCTATTGGATGTATTGTTTAACAATCATGCCAACGTAAAGATCACATGGAAGAATGAGCAGCGACAATTACATTGTTTGAAATTGACATAAATGAGAATTAAAGAGACACCGCACCTTTGAATGTATTTATTTTTGTATTACATTGTATTTGACTTTTTTTATAATAAGCTCTTTCTACCTTTGTCTTATTTTACTGTTACGCTGCTGAGCTGACCAACTCCTTTCATTGAACTCTGACCCTGTGATAACTTCAGGAAGCTTCCACTTCATACATCATTTCTGACACACAAGTGTGTACGTGCTGGAGTCGTCGCTCGTAGCTAGATAACCGTGATAACTTAGCTTTAGCGAGCTAATAGGTGTTGTGTGTGGGTGGGCAGGGTTGGCCTGTCGTAGCCCCGCCTCCCAGCCCTGTGCTCTAAAGGCAGGTTTATGAAGTTCCAGGGAAAAACACTACAGATGAAACTTAGTGTGGAAGTTAGACTTTAAATGTGTATGATGGTGGCTGACACGTAAACTTGACTTGGTAGCTAAGTGTGTTGAGTCCCCTGACACGCCCCTGCCTGTTTGTTCAACCTCTTTTCGGAACCTTTAGGAACCACTTTGTGTTTAAAAACGAATCCACTCCAGAGACACACGTGATGAGAAGCCACGTGAAAGTTAACAGTCAGGCTGAAAACTGAACAACTTAGTTTTCGCTGGCACAAAGTAAAAGATGTGGGCGACACGCTGAGGTACAGTAGCTGCTCCCTGACGCTGCATCTGGGAGTGGGGCGCCTTAAAGGTCAGGCCGGCATGTTCCTGAAAGAATGTGGGTGGTGTCAGCTCTGGGTAAAGGCGTGTGTCCACCCTCTACTGTGTGCGCACCGTCTTTTGTCTGCTCTAATCAAACATCTCTAATTACCTTTCTCACTAATTCATAGGTGGCTGTTGCCTTCACCTGCTTGGAATGCCTTGATAATTGTCTGTCCTCGTTAGTGCGCAGAGGATTTGTGCAATGGAAACCCAATGTGATCCTCATCATCTAATTGTACTTCAGGGGCCGGACCACAGGTGAAGGGGCCCCTGAGGTTTTCACCGGGTTCTAAAGAATTCAAATATCATGGTATTGAACAGCTCCTCGTTTTCTGTGTTCCTCAACCTCATTAATGTAACCATGACGACGGAGGTGCTCTAAGCGCCGTGAAGGACAACAAATGGAAATATTATTCATATTAATATTCATATACAAGATTCATATATTTACACACGTGGTGAATTAAGGACAAACCTCTTCTGCCCTGTTCTCACGTGTCCTCGTCTCATCTTCCTCCTAAACAAGGAGCTTTATTTATGTATCATCAAATTAAGTAGATAGATTTTTATTTTTAATCAGTTTCTTTTTATTTTTCTCAGAATTACTTGATTCAGTGAGGTTTATTCGACTTAATCTGAAGTAATTCCGGTAACGTATGTTCATGTAGATCATATATATAAATATATATATATATAGTATTTTCAGTTTTACTGAGAACATGTAGAAACAAAAGCTGAAATATTTTCCCAAGAGAAGACTTGGAGCGCCCCCTACTGGTCCTAACTCAAAACAACAGTATCAGAGGGAAATAGAATTCTTTAGTTGCTCTAATCAAGAATATAAACATGTAAACGAAAAATAATAAATATATATAAATATATATTTATAAAATTGATATGATACATGTTCTACATGACCACAACATCAGAACCAGAACCTCTGGGTCATGGGGGAGTTTTCTCAACTCCAATCACCATTGGTGATTTTAAACCAGTTACACAAACACTATTTTGAAGAAAACAACACTTTGTGGAACTTGTTACTGAAGCTGAACACGTGACGACAGTAAACTGTGTCGTAGTGATGGTGACTTTCAAATCATGGTCACTGCACAAACAACATTCTTCTGACTTTAAAGTTTATTCTTATTCATTTCAACAAACCCAAACAGTTCATACTTTATCAAAAAGAAAACACACAACATGGACAACAGCTGAGCTGGCGAGCAGCAGGTGAGTTCATGTTTTCATCGTCAGGACATCTTCTGGAAGACGAACACCAGGTAGATACCTGCACAGGAAGCAGAGGACACATCAACGTTTCACAGGATTATTACCTCCACCAAGGTTTGTCATCTGACTGTCGGCAGGATTACTAAAAAACTACACAACTGATTTACACAATTTTGCTAAAGGAGATAAAGGAGTTAAAGGAGACACTTACTGGTTGCTTCCCACTCAGATCTGCTCAGAGTTCCCTGCACAGAACACAAACTGTGTTAGACACTGAGCTGGAGTCAGTTTCATCAGATACGTGTCTTTGTTCAAGATGTCTGCTTATAAAACATCAATATCTTCACATCACACATGAAACTAAACACAGCTGCTGCCTCATTCGGCCTCGACGCTGACCCCGTCAGAACCAGCTCTCTCACCAGTGGTAGTTTGACTCCAGTGCTGCCGCAGTGCTCTTTAGCATGGCAGTACTCTCCTTTGGTGTCTGTAGCCTGCCGACCTCCGTCCTCACAGGGAAACGGCTGAAAGTAAAACAACACTTTACAAATTGCAAGATTTTATCACTGACAAGAAACTGACTGATGCTCCAGCGACAGAGAACTGGTTTAAAATGAAGGAACCCAGAATTATGGACCCGCCATTGTTTGCCTCCAACTATCAGACTCATGAGATCACTGTGAACTTTGACTTTCAACCACCCAAATCTAATCAGTTCATATTTGAGAGCGACTGAATGTCTTAAGAGAGTGGTTCTCAACTGGTCTGGCTTCGGGACCCATCATCAGCCCTTAATGACAAGCCGCGACCCAAATCGAGGAAAATATTCAACTTCTCAAATTTCTTTAATGAAAAGATCTTTAAAGTAGAATATCACAGTAAGCCAGCTCAAAAAAACAAGTTTAATGATAAACCAAAACAAATAAATAAAAAAGTCCAACTACTGAGAAGTAGTTTCAAAAATAATCTATGAGAACCAACACTCCACTATGGAAATAATTCAGTGTCTTGACTTTTATCCACAAACTTTATAAACTAAACAAAAAGTGCAATTCAAAAAGATTCAAGGATACTAAATTAACTTTTCTTCTGATTACCTAATCCCCTTTACACTCAATTAGCTGCATTTTATTAAAAACCCCAAAGTACATCTTAGGGACACAAGGTAATACAACATACTGTTAAGGAGTGTGAATAGGCACTCCGCTGCATAAAGAATCCCCTTCAAAATAAAAGCAGAGGATTTGTTTTCTTGCCCAGGCAATGGCCCACGACCGCGAGAACCACTGTCTTAAGATATCCTGTTCACAAGAATGTGACAGAGGGAACATTACATTTCATTGAGCTGACACTTTTATCCAAAGAGAATTACAATAAGTGCATCAACCATGAGGGATCAAACCCAGAATAAAAACAAAATGCTCTTAGAAATCTTGATATTTAAACCTCAAGACAACGGACTTGTTTGCAGCTTCCTCACTCAGCCAGAGTTTGTGATTGATAATCGATCACTTTACCTCCAGCGCCATCATTTTCATCATGAGGCTGCGGTGATGCTCCTTCTTCACCTTCTCCTCAGAAAACTCAGAGAACCTTTGCTTCAGCACCAGACGCATGTTGTAGCGTTTGGCCATGCTGACACAGAGAGAAGAGGAAAAGCAGAGTTTCTACATTAGAGTGACTGCAGAGTTCTAACGATTGATTCTTGATGGTCATTATTCACTCCACAGAAATGTTGCCACGCAAACAGGACGCAATAAAACAAATTCTGCATTAATTATATGATCTTACTGTTCCAAAAGAGGAAAGTAGACAAGGAACTCTGGAACGTCGACCACGTCTTCGAGGCTGAAGTGATACTGACAGCCGAACATAGGGTACGAACCTTTGGACTGAAACGAGACTTTAAACACCTCGTTACCAAACGACAGAGAGTCCGACGCCTCCAAACGTTTACTGCAAAGCAGAAGAGGAAAGACACTGATGTTCAAAATCTTTGTGTGTTTTCTGACGATCTCCAGTGAAGCTGCAGTACGACAAACGCAGTTCAGATATACAACATTCTTGTTCTTACACAAGTTCAAAGGCATCTGGCGTCGTTCCGATGAAGTAACCACCAGGTTTCAGACGCTCGCAGGCGTTTCTCAGCATCATGTTCGCCTTCTGTTCGCTCTCAAACGAGTAATGATACACAAACTGACAGCTGCAGATGTCAAACATCAGCTTCGGGTCGTCGAGCTTCTCTGACAGAACCTCCTGCACACAGACGTCACAGGAGTTACACCAACATCTCTACAAGTATGCAAGTAAAGAGATCTACGAACCTCGGTTCACAGATAAACTGATCTATGTGTTGTGGTTCTACCTTGGCACAGTCGGCAGTGATGAACTGAGCGCTGAAGATTTTCTCGTTAACGTGACTTTTCCTCTTCATCTCTTCATAACGACTCTGACATTGCTCCACAGACACTCCAGCTATATCTGAAAATAAAACATTGTATTAATGATTCATTTTTGAAACCTTCTGCTTTTCAACACTCAGGAACTTGGGAGTGATCTTTGATCCTGATTTGTCCTTTGATTCTTATTTAAATTTCTAGGACCGCCTTCTTTCACTGGTTTAACATCTCAAACATCATGTCTCAGAAAGAAGCAGAAGAACGAGTCCAGGCCTTTGTTCCATCCAGACGTGGTTATTGTAATTCCTTATTATCAGGCTCCAGCAGGAAGTCGTTAGAGACTCTGCAGTTTGTCCTAAATGCTGCAGCACGTGTCCTGAAGACAACCAGGAACAGAGACCACATGTCTCCTGTGTTAGCTTCACTACACTGGCTTCCGGTTACATTTTGAATTTAAAATCCTCCTCCTCACCTACATTAATAATATGGCAGCATCGAACCTTAAAGAGCTCATCGTACCTTATCACCACTGGAGCCCTGAGCTCCCAGAATTCAGGCTGTTGTCCCTAAAGTCTCTAAAAGCAGAGGAGGAGCCAGAGCTTCAGCATCAAGCTCCTCTCCTGTGGAATCATCTCAGCTTCAGTTGTGGAGGCAGACTCCCTCTGTACGTTGAAGATTCAAACCTTCCTTTACGATGAAGCTTATAGTTCATTGACCTTAAGTTATGCTTCAAAGTGTTTATTCTAATCAAAGCTGTAAATCGACTAACAATTTACTGGAATGTGATTTGAATTCAGGATCTAGACGATGGACAGAAAACCTTGTGACTGACGGAGAGGATCACACCTCCGCGGCGTCTAGTGGCAAAACTTTATCCTTCTTAGAAAATTACCACTAAATATAAAATCTCTAACATTATTGGAGAATTAAATTCTGTGAATTGACCTTTCATAACAAGGAATACATTTTCAAATTAACTGAATGGATTCAACAAAAGAAAAGATCAAAGAATGATCTCTAATAACTTCAAATGAAATTTGGACAAGAGAATCGAGAACCTAGTGCACCATCTACTGGTGACAGACAGTATTGCTTTACAGTCAGGGTGCAAGTTGCACATTTGAGAGATAAACCCAATGACCCAGGTAACTTCCTGTTTGTGATGTCACAGTAATAGGCAGAGGAACAGGTGAAGATGCACCTGACAACATCTGATCAGGGGACGTTACTGATGTTAATCAATAATAACTGATTACCTGCACAGACCAGGTGATTGATTCCTCCTCTCCTCCACTTCAGAAGGTCGCCTCCTTTCCCACAGCCCAGATCCAACACAGACACCTGCCGAGACCCCGCCCCCCGCACCTGCTCCAGGATCTCACCTGTCAGTCAAACAAACAGCACTTTAATATATCCATAATCAATAAGAACTAAAATCAATGACACCTGAACACATCTGCTGCTCTCTGATGAGTCACAGTGATGAAATGACTCATCATATCTAACAGATTATTGCTTATTGATCAGTTACCGATCAGGACGCTCTTCAGCCAGTTGTTGAAGTTCCTCATGAAGAAGATTCTGCTTTGACTTCTCGCAGCCAGACCCACTTCCTGTAGCCGGTTGTAGTGACTGGCCACCTTCAAACTGTGATCGGCCACCTGACGGATCAACGCCACACGTCATCAACACCTTCCATCGATAACAGATCAAAGAGGGATAATCGGTCAGTGAACTACCTGCTTCCTGTTGGATGAGGTCTCCTCTTTGTCCTCCTCTTCCTCAGGTCTCCTCTTCCTCCCTCTTTCCTCCCCTTCTCCTCCCCCCTTCACAGTTTCTGTCGTCTGAAGATCCATCGTTCTCTGAAAACAAAGAAACACACACAGTAAATAAAGATGGACGCTGCGTCACCACCTCCTCACACGGTACAAACATGAAGCTAAATTATCTAAAAACGCTGCCATCTCGTGCTGATGATGTCATCAGAGAGTCTGTTTCTACCGATTTGACCAACTTGAATGTCGCTGTCGTCTCAACAGCTCAGGCTCCACAAGACGGATCTGGATCCAGAATTCTTTTAACATTTTCTTTGATTCCTCAGAGAATAATTCCGGGATCTTGATGAAACAAATCTGAGATGTTCAGAGACTTTTTAAGAGTGTGTGAAATGTGGTGCAGAAACAAATAAACCTCAGGATGTAGTGAATGTGGTTGTTACTGTTGGACCTTTGTGGAGGAGCTCTACTGAGTCATGTTCTCCATTCAAATAAAATATCACAAACACTAACTCTACTAGAAAGAGGCGTGTCTGCGGAGATGACACAATACAGATCAACAGTTTGGTTCGGAATATTTTAACCATCCGTGGTAAAAGCAGCACAAGCGACGAGATAGTGAAACGATGTTTTGTTCTCACGAGTCACAAGTTTGTATGACATTAACTGTGTTTAAAGACAAACGTGTTGCATTCAGGATGTCAAGAAGGAGAACTACACTACCCACAATCCTCAGCTGCAGCAGCGACGGCTGATTGGTGGAGGTCGCTGTTAGCGTGAAGCTTAAACTACACAATAACATATGAAGTGTTTCACATGAAATCAATCACAACATTCACATTAACGCAGCAGTAAAAATGAATACAAAACCTTAGTAAAGCTTGTTCTGCAGCACATTTACTTGAACATTTTGCTGATGATACAACAAATGTTCTGAATGCAGGACTTTTACTCGCAGTGGAGTATTTTAAACGTGTTGAAGTATGAAGTACAGACTGTGAATACTTCTGCTCAGTTCTCAGGAGCTGAAGGAAAAACTACAGTTTTTACTGCGTTTCTACGGCTAACGTTAGCAGCTAGCATGCTAACAGCTCCTGGAGTCAAATAAAACGTGTGTTTTCGGTCTGGGACGAACCGGAAGTCACCAGTGCCTCGTGTCGCAGGTGAACCTGTCACGTGCCAGTAGACAAACGGAGAAAGAATCCGTTACCGGTCGAGTTTTAACGAAAACACAAAACAACAACAATGGACTCACGGTGCAGAACCCGCGCACGCGCTCTGAGCAGCTTCCAGTTGATCTACGTCACATCTCCGCGCCGCTGACGCATCGGAAATGACAAAACCCGACTCAGTTTTTTTCTTCCTCTCCAACTGTAACAAAGCAACACGATGTAATTAACTTACTCACTAAGTCATAAATATCTAAATATCTAATCATCTACAGAAAGTAACTATCATTCATCCTTTATGGTCTTTTAGAATTAAATCTAACAATACACACAAATAATCATAAGGTCTAAAAACTCGATTGAATTTCAGAAAACTCTGTGAATCTATTTCAAAGATAAACTAGGGCTACGTTGTAGCACTAACGGGCCGAGCACACGCAACCCGGGACCTGTTGCTGTTGGTGGAGAGAGCGATCCGCGACCGGGCACACGACTTTGCGTTGCATGGGTTTTGCGCACTGCAGGAAGGACAAACGCTTCACTTCCTGCATCTGTCATGTTTGGATTCGATTGGACCATGTATGTCCGAGATACACAACCTCGTGTTTTGATGGCGTGTAATCAAACTTTGATGCCACACCACGGTCAGACCATGTGACAAAAACACGAAATTCGAGTTAGTTTTCACCTCCATCTTGTTGAGATGACACTCATCTTCATATGAAGTTGATCAGATGAAAGCCCTGGGACAAGTTCGTCAAAGTAAAAATGTGGAAAATGTGGAAAATGGCCACAAAATCCAAAATGGCGGGCTTCCTGTTGTGTTTTTCACAATGCACCTCTAGACTTTTTTGTGCGTCTAGTCATGATACACAGGTGTCCCGAAGATCGGTGAAAGCTAACTGAGGAGCTTTTCCTTAGATGGCGCTGTTGAGCCATTTTGCCACGCCCATTTCAAATTACTCCAGAATTCAAATACTTTTTAGGGTTTTGAGTTTCCTGCAAACTTTGGTGAGAATTTGAGCGTCTAGGCCCTGAAAAGCCCCAAAGGGGAAATAAAAATCCCTTTTGGGGCCTAAATAGTTAGGGCCCGAGCACCGTCGGAGAACAGGGCCCGGGCGAAACGGCTCCTTGTTGCGTGCGTTTTGTGCACCGCTGGAAGGATAAACACGTCACTTCCTGCGTCCGTCATGCACCGCTGGACCACCTAGGCCTTCAAGTTAGACCCCATGGTGAAAGTTTTATCTAAATCGAATTTAGTTTTTAGTTTTAAAACGAGGCTCCTTTTGGCAGTGAACCTGTGTGTCCCAAACATGTTTTGATGAATGTTGGATTTAACATTGAACACAAGAGACTCAGATAAACCAGATTACTACATTCCTTGATCGGCACAGAATTAACAAAAAACATTCACACACATATTCACAGTACACAACTCTGAGAGTTTATCAGATTCTATCATATCTGCTGTATCACCAAACTCCATAAAATTGTCATTTCATATTTTCTGTTTGATTTTAACACCAACAAACATCATAAACACATGTTTACTTTTTTTTCATTATTATTTAAGCATCCTAACGGACATGTTGGTTGTTGTTTTTTCTTTTCATACAGTTATTTCTAAAATTATTATACTTCTCACATATAAATGTGGCAGTCAGTGTGGGCCTTCACAAATAAATGATTGGAGACGTGTTAAGATATTTATGATTCTGTTCAGTTATTAACTTGAAACACAGCAATAAATGAAATAATCACAAATGATCTGACAGTGGTTTTTTTTAACAAGTTATTGTTTTAAGTGTCTTGACAGTAACAAACCAACAGGTGGCGCTGTGAATCTGTCAGTAAAAACATAAAATATCATCATCAGAAAGTGGCAGATGATGTTTGACTGTTTCTCTGTTTGTTTCATAAAGTTTATTCAGATTTAAAAGTTTTCCTGTAAATAAACAACAGGCTGAGAAATGAATTCATAAAAAAACCTCAAACACGAAATAGAGAAACTGCAGATGGAATCGAACCTGAGTTATAACTATGAAAACAAAGTTCTTAAAGATGCCTCATAGACAAATTATTATGACTTTGTATTAGAGATGAACTCACATATTTAACTGGACACATCAGATAATTAAAAAATATTGATTATAACAGTCATTTAGTATTTTCAATATTTCTCCTCAGCAGCTGCTCTGAAAACAAAGCTAAAACCCTGTAAATGCTAATTAGCTTAGCCTATCATAGCAGCTGTTTTATGAACATGGTTAATACGAACATTAAAACCTGCAGCTGCTCACACTGGATTCTGATGTTTTCACTGACACATGCCAATCATCAGTCCTGTCTCACACCTGATGACAGTAAACGCAGCACTGATGTGTAAAACATATAAAGAAATTTAATTAAGATCAAGTTTGCAAATGTGTTATTTTGAAGATAATGTGTGTTCATTAGAATCCTGTGAATATTAATAAACTGTATTCAAATAAAATCTCACAGAGAAAATTTAACTCAGAAACTGATTAAAGGTTTCTGCTTTAACTTTGTAACTGGAGAGTGAATTAAAGTATATAGTCAGTGTTCCAAATACAAACTGTAAATAAAGATAGAAAACATGTCTCCACTTCCTCCCACTATCCAGAAATGAAGCCAAAATATCCAGGATAGAAACATCAACACGTGAACCATCATCAGTGAGATAAGAACTACCTAAAATGAAAGAAACCATCTTTGACAAACATTCAATTAACGTGTACTTTGAGTTTTTACTTTGATCCATGACCCATCTGCGAGTATGGAGGACTACAGCCAGCCAACAGGGGGCAATAGGGCTTATTTGGCTTCACTTTTGGGAGCTGTCATGTCGTCCATCTTTATTCACAGTCTATGGTTTAAATGTTGACCTCCCACATAGCTAGCTAGCTATCTCAACCTATCCCACGACTCATCGTTCAATGCAATGAGAGGTGTGATGAATATGAGGCTTCAACTCAACCGAACAGCTAGCGGTACACATGACAAGAAACCAGGGGCCATTAAAACATTATCTTCATCTCCAACTTCAGATCTGTTGCTAGGCAACAACAATAAGGGCGGGACGAGCTGGTGACGCCGATCACGGAAAGTCTCTGTAGACCAGACAGCCTCTAATTGGTGTGATTTGTTGCAGCTTGACTGAATTTATGGGTCAGTGTGGCCTTTGGTTGAGTTATGAACTCTACCAAGTTTTCTCTGTTCTTCTAAGCAGATTTCCACAAAACTTGGAGGAAGGGTTGAACAGGACCAAAGCTAGCTAACTTTGTCACTGGTGCACAATGTATTCTGGGAGAGGTCGGCCTGAGAGGGATCCACCCATTGGCTCCTTTGTTCCTGGGGAATAGAAGGACGCATTTCTCAGCCATGTTTGAAGCGATGGAAATGGGAAAGCTGTGTCTCGCTGCTGTGTCACCATCATTCTTCAGAAGGATGCAGCACCTGAACTGAGACACAGTTTCTGTCTCATCTGGATTGTTCTTGGTTTTTTAAATGAATCCAATAGTAAAACACAGCTGAGCATCTAAGGAGAAGGCAGCATCAGTGTGTGGAGGATCTACCTGCACTTGTTAACTAGAGTTCTCCTTCACACTGTCTCTCGGCGTCACCATGTGAGGGTTCGGGTTCATGTTGGTGTTTTGAAACCAAGATGAATTGATGCAGACAGACGCAGTGTGCGCTTTAGTTTCATATCAGCTGATCCTGGATCAGTTTCATACAATGATCCTGTCTGGTATGTCTGTAATTCATCCTGCTGATGGAGATCTGAGAGATGAGACTTATCACTGTGCTGGCAGACGCTCAGGCTCGCCACCGTCCAGCCGAACCCTAGCAGTCTAAACTGAGCTTCAGTTCACCTCACAGGAATCCAGAGAAAACACCAGTGTGATATCTTCCTTGTAAGATCATCCTGTCTGGTCACGTGACACATCAGGTTAAAAAAACATCGAGCTCGACCAGGGAGATGTTTGGCCTTTGACCTCGCAGTCAGCTGAGTCACAACAAGAACAACAGTGCAGTTTATTGGGCTCTAAAGTCCGACACTTGTCCCCGTTCCACTCTACTTGTCAGTTGACACATTGTGTCGTCAGCTAACTTTAGTTTGGCGGCGCGCACAGCAAGCTCATTCAATTTGTCAACAGCACACATGAATCCTGAGATAGGCTTCAGGAGGATCCCCCATCAGGTCCTTGAGGACACATTTCTCAGCAGTGGTTGAAGGAGCCTTCTACATGAGAAATCCTATAGTTGTGATGTCGGTCCTCAAATGCAGCCTCTGAATGATTCGGCCCCTGTATTGGGCGACAGCTTGTTTGTGAAGTCCATGGTCTGACCTCAAAAACTAGTTGGGTCCAAGTTCAGGGGCCTCATTCGTAGACCATGTAGACTGCGAAGGCTGAGGTCAGGGCAACAGAGTCATTACGTCGCACCGTTAGCAACTTTGCACGATCTCAGCCACCCGCATAGCTAGTTCGTTAGCTTGAATCGTTGCTCAGGGATAACCCTAACCCGAAAAGGGACGGACTAGTCACACCACTGTGACGGAATCTGTCTTTGAAATGCAGATTCCTGATTTGGGTCACAGCGAATGTCTTTACTTCCTGTATGTCCTTTATGCACTTCCTGTGACCTACACTCACAGTAAATATTTAAAACTAGTTTTTTAGCCAAGAGACGTTATTTTACAGTCGTCCTCTGTTCCAGGTCCATTCTTCCTCCTGTGGGACGTGGAGACAGAAGGATGGAGGGATGAAAGGAGGGATGGACTGATTAATGGATGGAAGCTCTATAAACATGTAAATCTGACCTTACTGTGTTTCAAAGCGTCGGCTGAATGAAGCAGCGCTGCCTGAAAAAGCTTCTTCAGCATTCAACCGACTCCATTTACACAGAAAGACGTTTTCAGACAGAAGAGGCTTTGATACTCAAATACCACACGACCCCCCCAATACGCCCCTACAGCCCCCCACCATTATCACTGTGTGTGTGTGTGTGGATCTCCAGGGATAGAAACCATTCCACCTGCTTTTATTGCAACAGTGCACACACAAACACACACAGTGTTTAAATATAAAGTATGTAAATATAAAGTATGTAAATATAAAGTATATAAATATAAAGTATGTAAATATAAAGTATGTAAATATAAAGTATGTAAATATAAAATATGTAAATATAAAGTATGTAAATATAAAGTATGTAAATATAAAGTATGTAAATATAAAATATGTAAATATAAGGGCCCAAACAACAATTTGTACAATTTAGATGAAACAAGTGAAAACAGCACCAGGATTATTTTTTATAAAATGTCTGCCAATAGAACCTTTCACCTGAATCTTACACACTGGACCTTTAACCACAAGAACACTTTGTGAATTCTGAAAGGTGACTTGTTTCTGATTGGAAGCTGCCACAGTTACAGACCCAGTAAGTCACTGACTCTCGGAGTCAAACCGTGTGAGTGTGTTTTCCTGCTGGTGTGTAGTGGATCAGTGGAGGTTCAGGTTCCAGATCAGCGTCATTGTTCTGCTCTGATTGTTCTCCAGGTTCTATCAGGTGGATCTGATTCTGCTGAAACTCGACCTGCTGCTAATGAATCACTGTGTGATTGTTGGAGGGGGATTCCCTGAAGCGTCAGGACGTTAAGACCCGTTTACACAACCTGAGTTTTACACTGAACACATCTGTGTACAATTATTTCTGTTAGTGAAGATTATTAACACACACACACACACACACACACACACAGTAACACACACACACACACGCACACACAGTAACACACACACACACACACACAGTAACACACACACACACACACACACACACAGTAACACACACACACACACACACACACACACACACACACACACGCACACACAGTAACACACACACACACAGTGAACAGCCTCTCTCTGTGGTCCGTCCTCTGTGGCCGTGACATTTAGGCAGATATATAAACCACCGCTGACGCTCTGAAGCTCAGATCCAGAAGATTCCTGAAGAACTGAACCACTCACCTGTCTGACCATCACCTGCCTGTCACTCTGACCCGGGACCTGTCTGACCATCACCTGCCTGTCGCACTGACCCGGGACCTGTCTGACCATCACCTGCCTGTCGCTCTGACCCGGGACCTGTCTGACCTCACAGCATCATGTTCATAAGGTACGTCTTCTCTCTGTGGTTCAGTTTCATGTGTTCACTTTGTTAACATGTGTAAATATCACAGGCTGTTAATAAAGATGGACGACATGATGGCTCCCTTAAGTGAAGCCAAACCGTCTTGAGTGCCCCCTGGTGGCTGGCTGCAGTGTAGGCCATAAACCTCCTCCATGTTAGCAGATGGGACATGGACCAAGCAAACAAAAACAATTAAACAATTAAATAAATGTTTGTCAAAGATGTTTCTGTCATTTCCGGTCGTTCTCGTCTCACTGATGTTTGTTCAAGTGTCTCTGAGCAGTTTGGTTCGATGGCTGAGACTCAGGATTGGTCGAGTGTGTGTGAGGGCGGGACCTCGATACCACGGCTCCACGATCACGACTGTACGGACTCAGACTGTAAATAACGTCAAACCAGCAAGATGGAGATATTTGACAGAACAGGA